>VYXB01003129.1:1174977-1246580 GCA_013397135.1 Pachyramphus minor | reverse complement strand
CGGGCCCGGCGCGACGCAGGAGCGGGCGCAGCGCAGGCGCCGGGGGGCGCCGGCGGTGGCGGACATGGAGCGGAAAGGTGAGCGCGGCGCGGCCTCCATCGGCCCTTGCGGGGCCCCCGCTGGGCTCGCCGCTCCTCACGCCTCTCTCTTCTTCTCTTCCTTTCTCCCTCAGTGCTGGCTCTGCAGGCCCGAAAGAAGCGGACCAAAGCCAAGAAGGACAAGGCCCAGAGGAAGTAAGTGCGGCCCCCACTCTCTTCAGGTGGTATCTCCCGCCGGCACCGCCGCCTCTTTGTTTCCCTTGGCTCTCCCCCTGGGGAAGGGGCTGCCGGGCCCGGCGGCCGAAGCGTGCGAACCCCTCGGGCTGGGCGGATGTTTAACGGGAGCTCGGTTGAGGGCACGTTTCTCGTGCTCGTGGCCCGGAGCGGCGGTTTTGCCGCCCAGCTCTCCGCCCGCGGCCCCTCACTGTCCCCTGTCGCGGTTCCTTTGGCTGGACGGGGGAACGGCAGGTTCTGTGTTCCCTGCTTCTCCCCGAAACCCAGAGATGGAGCTGTAGTCGTGCTTATGGATGGAGCTCCGTGTCGGGGTCTGTCCTTGCAGGTTCCTTTCCTCGATCGCAGGCTGTACCCCGGGGAGAGTTGTTAGCGTCCCCTCTCTACAGCCCCTCGAACACTTCAGTAACTGCTGGCTTGGGAACCAGCTTGTCTTGACTCTTCTTCCTCCTCTTGCCCCCTGAGATTTCCTTTTATTTTATTTTTTTTTAATCTCGCCGAAAGAATGCCATGATGTGTTGTTTACTTCTTTCTCTAACTTTGATGCTCTCGTATGGCTTCTCTCCTACCACAGGAATGTCACAAGTCTTTATGTGTGGTGAGCTTTTGGATGCAGATATAAAAATTAAAAGAACTCGAGTAAATACTAAATAATGGCTTCCACCAGACTGTGTTCAGTGCTGCTTGTGGATTCCTTTCTAGTGAAAGGTGATGTAAATTCTAGAGCTGGTTCTGTGTGCTCCATAAAATGCTGCTTATTCCTGTAAAATCTCTGGTGTCTCAGGACGTTTCTTACTTGCTCGTGCCTTGGAACCGAAGGTATTTAGTAAGTAAGGCTTTGAGGGTGGGAGTTGGAGGTTTTTTCCTTTAGGCCTAGAGTGATGCTTTCTTAGTCACTTCCTCAGAAAAATCATGTGGATTTTCATTTTTTTTTCCTCGTTGTCTCCAGCCCAGATTCACTTGTTTTGAGATAGGGCTTTTGAGGAGTGAAGAGCATTAACTAAAGTATTTGGGAGATGTGTGTTACGGTTTCATGCTATTCTGTATGTGTTCCTGGTATTTCTTGAAGGTAGGGTGAGGACAATTTCTGAAACTCTCTCCTCTTTCTCTAATTTCTGTATAAATAATCCATTGTTTAATTCTATACATGTTACTTTTTTTTTTCTTCTCTAGCTGCAGACAAACAATACTGACTCTGCCAATAGAGTCCACAGTGCAGCTGGAAAGACTGATTTCTGTGTAAATTCTGAGGTTGCTGAATGGTAACTTTCAGTGCTGGCATGTTGGTGGTGTTTTGTTTTTTTTTTATCCTTTTTAACCACATATCCAGGACAGGTTAACTGTACTGCTGGCTAGCTCTTGATTTTGCCACTAACCTTGAGTGCAGAGCTGTACTATTTGTAAAATGCTTTGTTTATATTCTTAAACCATATGCTTCTACTCTGTTTTCTGGTACCATAGGTTTATCAGATCGTGCCTCAGAAATTAAAGAAACTTGCATGTACTTTATGCTTTATGTTGTACAACTAAAAGAACCCAGTGTCAGCCTCTAACTTTAGATACAGTTCCATAATATTTATGCTATTTAATACAAAGCTGCTTGAGTTAGATCTTCTAAAATAAGCTTAGCTGGGTTGTTGCAAGACTTTCCACAAAATCTAAGCTTGAAACTGCACTTGGAATGTGCCTTTAACATCTGATGTTCTATGGTAGTCTAGATTGCGCGTGTAACTTTTTCTGTAATATATTGTATTCTATACGTGTGTAGTAAAAACATGAAACAACTGATTTTAAAAGGTTGAGTTTAGTAAGTATTATGAATTGTTATAAGTAAGTATAAAAATGCAGAAAATGTTCTGAGGAGATTTAAAACAATTCAAAATATCTTTCATTTTAGAAAAGAACTGCACCTGCTTTAAGTTTACCTATCAAATTAATTTGGTTAAAAACAGAACAAAAATATCCACTTGGAAAGGTTAAAGTAATCAAAATGAGTTGTGTTTCATACAAAACTGGAAAGTTACTTCTTTTTTCATTATTCTGTAGTTACATTGTTGCTTGTTAAGTTCAAACAAGACTGGTTATTAACAGAAACACCTTGTAAATACTGATTATAGTTCTGTGTATAAGCTTTTTTATGGGAAGGTCAGCCATGTTCTTAATTTTCTGCAAACTCAGGATGTTCTTATTTCTTTCCATCTCTCCCATCTTAAAAGTTGTACTTTTGCGGTACTTCCAAGTAGTTACTGTGTCTTTGGAGTTCAGCACTGGGAGACAGATGTGTTAGATGTAGTATTTGCCCTGGTCCTGAGGAAGTTGGGGGAGATGCACAGTGCTTTCCTGGGAACACTTCCTGGACTAGTTTTCCTTGTATGACTTCCATGGAATTGCAAACATAATTCTCTGTGTTTCATGAGCTGTCTTGGATGTGGATGTTCTTGAAAGCACTAGGAGGAAGATGTGATGGGTGTGCCAACAGTTCAGTCTGTCACCCGCCACAAGGTGGCCGCTTTGTGCTGTGCCGTTCTCCAGCAGTACAGAACAAGCCCACGTGTATGCTGGTAATGTTGTAATGCTTTGGTGCAGCAAGGTAGTGTCTGTTTAGGAAGCAGAGTGGACTAACAGGAGATCATCAGCTTGATTTTTGAAGACTCCAAGTGCTGTTTGGAGGGGAATGTTGTTTTGAGTTAGCTCTTGTTCAGAAGTGATGGCAGAAGTGATACTGAAGCATGGCATCTACCTGCTTTCATTTGAAAGAGATACATAGTCATAGAAAAGTTGGAACAGACCTCCGAGATTGAGTTCAATTTTTGACTGGTCCCCACCTTGTCAACTAGACTAAAGCACTGAGAGCCCTGTCTAGTTGTTTCTTGAACACCTTCAGGGATGGGGACTCCACTGGCTCCCTGGACAGTGGAGTCCAGTGTTTAACAACCAATGTTTAACAACCCTTTTTGTGAAGAAAGTCGTTCTGAGAATTCCTTCCTCATTTCATAGTCTGTGAGACTGTTGCACTATGTGAATGAAAGCCTAATACACAAGGAGGATCTGGTATTTACTTCAAAACTCTGCTTCTGTTTGAAAATACAAGCTTCTATTTGAACTAAAATACAAATATAATTGTACTTTACTGATGTCTCTGGTAATTTGTAATGGAATTGGGCACTTGTGACTGTTCTGTCTCTTTTATATTGCAAGGCCTTAGAAGTGCAAACTGTTTTTCTTTGCTTAGGACAAAATTACTCCCTAGGTTACTACTGAGATTAAGAGCCAGAGTTTAAAAACTAATCTAAAACACCTATCCAGATTCAAAGCAGTTAAAGATGTGTGATTGACATTTCTGAATCATTTTTTACCTTATTTTTAGTGTGTGGACCAGATAAGTGATTCTACTGAAAACTGGCAAGAGAATTCAAAAGTGTTTTTCCAAATTCTTTTAATACCTCTTGTAAGGAGCAAGTGGGTGACTGATTTCTTAGTTCCTGCAAATAACTTTTACCATCCCTGCTGTGCATTGCAGAGGTGAACAGAGTTATTGGCTGATATCTTCAATAAACATGGAGCAAAGTATTGTCTACAGTGGAACATTTTGCATGTTTTTCGTACCTCTTCTAATATAAGGAGGTTTGGTTTGGCAACGCTAACCTGTTAGAGGGATGTTCAGATTTCAGTAAGCTTTTAAGGTGAAAATACTTCAGATATACAACCAAATGAACACGTTTCTTCTTTAAACCTCTTGGTTTGAAACTGCAGGACCAGCTTCAGAGTGTCTTTCACTAATGAAGTCCTGCTGTCACGTTGCTAACTTGTTTCCCCTATCACTTACATAAACCAGCAGGATAAACAGGCACAGGAAATGGCTGGTAATTCTTCTGCATTGTTGGAGGATGATGTTAAGTGTCTGCTGCTGTGAAAAATACTCAGTTCAACTTTTTAAAGAAAATTTAACTCCTGCTTGTTTTCTTACTTTTAAGCATAAAGGATAAATTTTTCCTGTAACTCTGGATGGGGAAGTTTGGGGTTACTTTGAGAAATTAATTTTTACTTTGAACACCCTTTCTCTCCTGCATGACTGTGCTGGCATTTCTCTATCAGAAGGGTTGGTCTGTCGACAATTACCATGATCCTTGTCTTCATTCGAGCTTTGAATGCAGTGGGCTATTGAATAGGCAAATAAAACCAGCTGGTTCAGGAAGATGAAACAAAGTATCTGACTGAAAATCTAATTTCATTAGAGGGAAGAATGAGACAGACATCAAGAGAAGGGGATGAATCTATTTATGCTTACTCCCTGACATGACTGAATTTGCAGGAAGATCAGCTGAGAGCAAGCCCCAGCCTTGCTGCACGGCCCTTCACCTGCAATGCAGTGCTGGGCAGCTGCAGCTGGGTGCTGGAGGCAAATCCCTCTTCTCCCTCACTCTTACACAAAGCTTTGCTGTGTTCAAGAAGAACCAGCCCCTGTGCCTGCTGCTGATGTCCCCCTTCTCCCCAGACAGTGTGGTGTCTGATTTTTTATGGCTTTTTTGAAAACTATTGGGCTGACTTCGGCAATTTCTTTGTCAATGGGAGGCCGTGCTTCATGCAGGTAGGTTACCCTCAATTTTGTCTCATGAATTTACAGTTCTTCAGGCATTGCTGAGAGAATCAGGACTTCCAGGAGGGTCTCTAGATGTGGATTCATACTAATTCCATAGAAGATCTAGCATTTTGCCTTAGCATTGCTGTTCCGCGTTGTCTTTCTTAAGTAGAATATTGCTATACAGCTGCAGAGGGACCGTGCATATCCAGTTTATTCTGATGTTTAATTAGCACATTAAGAGAGCAAAAGGAAAAGGTGATCAGGGTGTTTTTGAGTAGACCAGAGGTGGCTATAAAAATAAGTACCCTAGAACACTTGATTTTTTAATGTGTAAATAATCATTTAGTATAGAGTGTTTATATATTTATCTGCATTTTGCAATACTGCTGACAGTTGTTTCAGCTGTCGTCTTTAAATACTGGGTATGGTATGGATTTTTCTGCTGTCTTTAACAGTCTTTTGTAGCTTTTAGAGTAGTGTCTTTGTGAGCAAAGCAGACAGATGAGGCTTGTGCTTTTGTGTATCAGTTTTTCTTAGGTAGTAATACATATTCTGCACTGATTGATTCTCTCTTAATCTATATCTTCAGCTGACATGGTCATTTTGGGGGAAGAATATGGTGGGATGTAATAACATCAAACAGATTTTTCACAGGAAGGAGAAGGAAAGAGATGTGTTTTGGAGGTGATTTCGTAAAGGAAATAGCACTGTAGAAATGCATGTGACCTGAATACAGCTCTCACATTAGTTGGTATAATAGATTATAATGTAAAAGTGAAATGCTTTTGGATCCCCATGACAGACTCAGATGCAGACTACCAGGTGTGTCATGTGCGAGACTGTCAGCAGCATGATCTGTCAGCCCTTTAGCAGGGACACAGAAAGCTTCCAAGAGAATGAATGGGTTTTAATGCTTCTAGTAATTTCTCCCTCGATGCATGAAATTACTATTATTGAAAAGCATTGGGACTGCAAAATAGCGTGATGTTTCTGTCAGTGGTTCTTAAGGTGAATTTTCTTTTGAGTCATTTCTAATCCCCTGCATCTTGTGCAGTTAAAGGGAAAATGTTGAAACAGCATTGGAGAGAATTACTCTTTACTGCTTAAGCTATGTATGTGGCTCCTGGGCTTAAATTCTTTCTGTCCAGTTCTGTGTTCTTTTTCTCTTTACCCTGTCTGTAGGATTTGTTGTCTATGAGCATCTAGTTTCCCCTTCAGCCATTCTGTCCATGACCCTTTCTTGCCTTTTCTGCCTGCTCTTAATTTGGGGATAATATGTGACTTTGTAGCTCAGTTGTCCCCAAGGGAATGCAGAAATTTTGAAATAGCTTTTTGACCTCCAAGGCTTTCCACACTCCCTACCATCAATTTCCTTCTTCCAACCCCTGACTTAGAGTTTTGTGACTCATGGGGGAAAAAGTTTAAATACTAAATATCTCAGGGCTGGATTTAGCTACAGGGTTAATAAAAATCTCGTTAGCCTGGCAGTTTTGTTTTATGGTTTGAGACCACTAAGCTGTATTTCTTATCTGTTTCTGTATTAAAAAAATCAGCAGAACTTATTAACTGATAACAGACTGAAAGTTAATGTCCAGTGGTGGGTTGTGCCTGGACTGACCTTTGTAGCTCTTCTTTGCTTTAATGAAGTTCAGTTGTAGATTGTAAATGTCTTCCAAATTTAGTCACCATCAGGTTGGAATGCATGTTTGCTTTATTTTTATGATCCATAGATAGTTAAGATGGCTGTAGTTTTAATGTCTAGTTATGTATTTAATGTGTGAAGTCTCAGCACACTGCATGTATAGTAGGTAAATGTGCTGAACATTCATTCTGGTATATAACTACTCAAAATGGAAATATTAAATTTGTCCCATGGATTAAGATTAATTAAAACGGCCATGATATGATGTGCAGGACTCCAGCTCAGGTCTAAGTTGTGAAAACTGCATCTGAGAGCCTGCATACATTAGCATATCCACTGGCATAAATAGGTGCTTTCATCCTTTGAGCAAAATTAGTTGAATTTGAAAGAGGGTGCTGGAAGGCATCAGTGTTATCTGCTACTTCCATGGAACAATAGTTTCAATACAAGAAACTTCCTCTAATTCACACTGAATGGGAAGCTAATTTTAAAGAATATCATAGAACCAATTGGGTTGGAAAAGACCTCAGAGATCATCGAGTCCAACCCTTGGTCCAACTCCAGTCTGTTTACTAGATCATGGCACTAAGTGCCATGTCCAATCTGAGTTTAAAAACCTCCAGGGATGGTGAATCCACCACCTCCCTGGGCAGGCCATTCCAATGCCTGACCACTCTCTGAAGAATTTCCTTCTAATCTCCAGCCTAAATTTCCCCTGGCAGAGCTTAAGCCAGTGCCCCATTGTCCTATGTTGTACTTGTATGTCATTGCTGTAATGAAGTTTGCTGCCCACCTCTTTGGACAACTCCAGCTTTTTAAAATATCTCATATTCTAAGGAAAGAAAGCTTAATGTTGATACCCTGCAGCATTTTGCCCTTAAATCTTGCCAATGCAAATAGACTATATGCATTGTTTTAATTATAAATGTTTGCACTTTACGGAAGGGTCTTGAATATTAAGCTTTGTAGGCATTTAACTGGTCCCTGTAATGCTTTGTAAAATAAATAAATTACCTGATTTAGTGTTATGTCATGAGCTGTTTGGCTGTGATCAAATGTGATGCCATAAACGAGTTGAGACATGGGAGACAGTGTATGTTTTAACTTGGGGAACTTGAACACAGCGTGAATGTGTGAGAGCATTGAGGTGGCCTTTGCAGACACAGTCTTCACAAGCAAGAACTCAGAGTAGCACACTGGGTGAAAAGTTAAACACCTAACATTACCATTTTTATTTATGAATGCGGGAGTAAAAAACTCCACCGCCTCAGTGCCTGATTTCAATCCCTCTGCAATAACAAACTCTCAGCAGTCTGCTGAACATCTGCTGTGTACTCCCCTCTCTGTAGTTCAGACAACGGTAATAAACTTTGGACCTTTGGTGAAGAGAAGAATTAGAAATGCAGCTTACAATATGAGAACAGGAGAAATAAAGGTCAATTAGGGGCTTTAGAGTTCTAAAGTGTTAGAAGCAAAAGAATTGTTAAACGTTCATTTGACCTTGAATGTGAAAGGGATGAAAGGCACAAATTCTAAACAACTGGTTTACTTTTTTTCCAAAGGAGTAAGAATTGATTGATGTTAGTCTTTAAATGTTGATGAATGCTACTTTAAATTTTCAGGTCTTACATGAGATAACAAATAAATTGCTTTAGAAAAGTCCTCATTGAATGAAAGGCTGGGAAGGGGTTCAAAGAGTCTTAACATTTTGGTGGATCATTAAACTTTTAACTTCCTGTCTGGTCTGGTCTTTTCTTTGTTCTACTATGAAGGTGAATCTAAGACATTAAGTTGTATTTCCCACTAGGATAGGAAAAATTATTTCTCTCTACTTTTATACTAGCTTAGGAGTAAAAGTATTTAAATGTGAATAGTTTTTCTGAAGGCTGAATATTGCATCTCCTCCATTATCAGCAATCCGTCATGTGACATGAGAGCTACAGGCTTGACGAGAACATATGTGAGACATAGAGTGTGTTCTCTTTCAGACCTGACACTCAGCACCGGGGCCCTGCTGCTCATTCAGAGAGTGATGTCCCAGAGCAAGAGGAAGAAATCCTGGGATCAGATGATGATGAGCAAGAGGATCCAAATGATTACTGTAAAGGTGAGAATTTGCCTGTTTAAGATGCAGGATTTGCAATTTAATTCCCTTCATTTCTCATTTACTATAGAGAATGAAAATAGACTCCATTATACCTTAAGGGTGTTTTGAAACTTCATGATGACAATAACATTTTTCAAACCAACATGAAATGGAGAAGCTCTTCTCCAAAGTTTCCCTCTGTTATCAGTCAAGATTTGAGTTGAGAGCTGTTTTTAATGCATGAGTTTAAAGCCGTTAACTTTTCCTCTGTGACAGAGGGCTTTCATTATTGATAAAAGCAAGTAAGCATTTAATTTCTTTTATTTTCTTTGTAAAAAGGACACTTTCAAATCCTTCAAATCCTTTTTCAGATTTTTCAGTTTTCTTTTGAAGATCATCATCTTCGTATCCATTCTTCAGAAAACTTTGTGTCTGCAAATAGTCTTCCACTGTTTCTCTGAGCAGAAGCTAAATACAGAGAAAATGGAAATGCCAAATCACAATTTCCTTTCTTGTTTACTGCTAGTTCCCTTGCATGTCTGGCTTTTCATGGTTTTGTTTTTGTTATGGAATCCTCCTGCTTAGTCAGAAGCTTGAGAGGTAGGAGCGGTACAGGGAGGAGACTTCCCTGTTTTCAGTGGTGATGTCAAGTGGCAAAATGCCTTTCAGTCAGGAAAGCAATTGCAAGGAGAACTCTGGGATCTCAGGTGCAGTAATCTTTCATGTTATGGGGTCAGAGCATGCAAAAGCAATACTGAGACTTAGCTGAAAGATTCTGTTACTGACCATTACAACCTGTGTTTTCCAAAGATGGTCAGCGTAGCAGACTTCAGATGCTTGCACTGAGGAAATACTATTTTGTGATGCTATAGTGATTACCTGAGTGAAAAGATGGATGTGTCAGTCATTCTAGTTCAATTATATTAAAACTTCTGAGTCAACTAGAGGGCTGTTCACCGTTCCTCCTCCAACATACTGTGTATTTGTACTAGCAAGATCCAATTAGAGAAAGACTTGCATTTGTTTATATGATTAAAAATTTAAACTCATCAAATAAGTCTGCCTTAAGTTTCGATGCTTGTTCCACACACCTGTTCTTTGGTTCTTCTTGCTGTTTTTCTAGGTGGTTATCACCTTGTGAAAATAGGAGATCTCTTCAATGGACGATACCATGTGATTCGGAAGCTTGGATGGGGCCACTTCTCCACTGTGTGGCTGGCTTGGGACATCCAGTAAGTCTTTCTGTTCTAGCCAGTGTTTCTGGTGGGAATTTACAAATGTGATCAGAAAACATCTTTTTACTTTTAGATAAAAACACAAAATGTAGCTGTCCGCTTCCTAAACAGAAGTTTCTTATGGTATTGTGCATACAAATGTGTGGGAGGTAGTTAAAAGGAGAAACCATGTATTTGGGAACAGTAGTCTTGTGTTCAGCAGTTTCTGGCCTATTATTACATTTTATGAGAAATTATTAACATGAATGTTTTATAAAAAAAGACTCAAAGACAGTCTTTGAGTGTTTAAACCTTATTTTTCCATTATGCATAAAATAAGCTCTCTTGCATGCAAAAGAATTGGGATAATCCTGCAGAACAAGTTCTTTGTATGAGCATTAACCATTTCCAATTTACTTGCCATGTGTGCATAGAGGGAGGAGATTTGTGGCAATGAAGGTGGTGAAGAGTGCAGAGCACTACACAGAAACAGCACTAGATGAAATCAAGTTGCTAAAATCGGTGAGTGCCTGATTTGTGTTCAGTTTTGTTCGTTTTTTTTTTCTATTTTGGGGAGTTTAAATTTGTCATGTGCTTGATATTTCTGGATCATCTGGCTGCAAAAAATTTGTGTAGAAACCTAACAGTAGTGCAGTAGATCTGACTTCACAATAACCTTTCTCTGCAGGTCCGCAACAGTGATCCAAATGATCCAAGTAAAGAGAAAGTTGTTCAGTTATTAGATGACTTCAAGATTTCAGGAGTTAATGGTTCTCGTATCCTTTTGTGGAATAAAAGCCAAGAACTGCATAAAACGGGAGTTGGCTGGGCAGCTGTCCTGTTTGGGCTGGGGAGCAATGCCCAGGCATCCCTTTCCCTGCCCAAGGAAACCTGCTGTAGAACAGTGTGCTTCAAAACTACCTGCTAAGCTCAGGTTCAGAGTGATCATTCAGCCTGATGTAATGTGTGTCAGCCACGGAAGCTGCACTGTTTGGTCCTGGTGCCAATCAGTAAATCTGGACTGAATGGCTGTATTAGAGGTATCTTTGGGGTAGGAGAACTTATCTATCCCAACCCCTCCATTTTGCGAGCAGCCTGCTTAAGCCTACTTAAATAACCTGCTTAAGCCAACTTAAATAACCTGTTATTTAAGTAAAGCAGTACAAAACAGTAAGATCAGTAGCTGAAAACAGCAAACACATGCCATCTCTAACTTGATATAGGCTTGTTTTCTAGGTATTGTTGCCTAAAATGGTTTGGGAGAAAAAAAACTCCGGCCAAATTAGGTAGAGGTAAGATAAGGAATAAAAGATTTTAATGAGCTTCTAAGCTTCCAGGAAATACTAAGATCCACGCGCTCTCTCGATCACGGGTGTTACAGTTTTATAATGATTTCTACCCAATCCCATTAGTCCACAGTTAAGTTCTGCCTCCTGGCACGCCTCCTCGGGGATTTGGGTCTGGGGTCTTTTTGGGACCCCTTCTTCCTCATCTTCATCTTACTCGGAGCACGTGTTGTTCTTGGAGGTTCTCCAAAGCTCTGGGCTTGAAGGTTGCTGTGTCTATGTCCATGTCTTCTTACGCAGATTTTGGGGTGTTTTCTATAATTCTACCTTGAAAATAAGACTAAATACATTACTGGAATTCAGGAAAATTGATAGGAGAAATGGGCAACAGGGTTTAGTGTGTATAAAACTGCTATGCTAAAGGGCAAAAGCCTGTATTCTACTACACAAAGCTCTACATTTGCTATATAACTACTTTTAAAATCTATAAAGTTAAAAAAAATCCAAACTTTAAGGCATCAGTATGGAGGCATCTTACCTTGTACTTTATCAACATTATTAGCATGTTTAAAGTGTATTGCTTTGAAAATCCCCTGAGGTTCTGTGAACAGCCTTTTAATAGGCACTTATTTGTAGCAAGTCCTACTGGATCCTTAACATTTGAAAGTTGGACTTCGGGCCATGTTTTCACTTTGCAATACCTTAAATTTTGTTTCAATGAGAATTACTAGGCGTTTGAGATAATGGAACTGTAGATTATAAATACTCTAACACTTTAGAAATGGTAGGTCCATAATGTATTTCCTCTATTAACCTTTTCCTGAGTAAATGTTGACCTGATTTTTGTGTTTCTTCCACTCTTGTACTTTCTGCCAGTGTATACAAAAAGCAGCCTAATAAAGTCTTAGGAGTTTGGATTCTAAAGCAAGGGCACTGTACTGAATATGTCACTGGAGTGACTGTAGCTGTTGAGATCTTACAGCCAAAAAGTAGAGAATGTAAATATTGTTAAAGTCCAGACTTTGTTAAAAGTTTGTTTTGGTGGTAACGAGACAAGGGAGGGTGAAGAAAGTAACCTAATTATTCTGAAGATGACTTATTATCTTTTCAGATAATGCTGCTACAGAGAGATCTGGCATCGAGTTTTGCCTGGGGTGAAAGCCTAGGCTGTTCCAAACCATACATTGTTGGCTTGAAGCCCTCTCACTACTAGCAGTAAATACTAATGCATGCTTGCTTGTGTAACTGGATTGCATTCAGAGCAGGAGATTGCTACTGCTGCAGTAGGACCATTGTGCTAACCAACTCCATCCCTCTGTATTGTATGTTTTAGATAATGGTACTGTCGTGTAGGATAGGATGATGCTGTTGAGGAAGGCAATTTTTCTAAGCTATGTCAGAAGGATGAGAGTTCTTTAATAGATAAGGAAATATAACTGGTGTGGATTTCTTTTGATTCTCAGTCCTGGGAATTCAGGGTTCCTTGGGCCAGGGTGTCCATTTTTTCCCTTGATGGCGTTCCAGATATCTGTATGGTGTTTGAAGTTCTAGGACATCATCTTCTGAAGTGGATCATAAAGTCAAATTATCAGGGGCTTCCACTCCCTTGTGTCAAAAAAATCATCAAACAGGTAAGTTCCAGTTCTGACTGCACTGTTTCCCTTGACCCCGTTAGAACTCTTTCACTAATCTTTCTCAGATACATGAAAACAAAAGTTAGAAATCAGTGGTATCTCTCTTGTGCAGTGAAATATTCTTGGGTTGATATTTCCTTTCTGTATTGCAAACTTCTGCTGCAGATAGTTATTTTCTGACACTTAAACCATGATGGGAGGCCAGCTTGCTTTTAACCTCTTCTTAGCCCGGTCATTCCTCATAAGTGAAGTATTTTTTTTTAAGGTGTCACAGTGCTAATGATAGGAAGAGCAAGAGAAACCAGTTCTCCCCAGTGAATGGTTGCCTAAGAAGAAACATCTTTCTACATGTGAAGTGGAGGGAAGGAGGAAAGTGTGATTTTATTGTAGAGTATTAAGATTACATTTTCAGCTTTGATAAGTTATGAGGGTAAATAGAGCATTTTCAAATCATAGTTAAAATCTGTGTGCAAATCTCTATTTTGCAACACTGCGTAATAACCACTAGGCAATTTTGCATTTTTACTTCACTCTCAATTTGCTCATTATTTGCGTTGTCTAATGGTTGATTTCCTTCTTTCTTATCTGCAGGTTCTTCAGGGTTTGGATTACTTGCATACAAAATGTCGAATCATTCATACAGATATTAAACCTGAGAACATTCTTCTCTGTGTTAATGACCAGTATATTCGCCGGCTGGCTGCAGAAGCAACAGAGTGGCAGAGATCTGGGGCTCCCCCACCATCTGGCTCTGCAGGTGAGTTTCACCACTACCTGCCCCCACTGAAAATGGGTGCTATCTCTCCCACATATCTCCAAATCATCACTAGTCTCACTAAGGAAAACTTCCTGAGTACAGTGGACCAATTATACAAGCAACCTCTGAAAAACTAAACTGTAAACTGTGAAGTTAGTCGTAAGTTGTAACTCAAAGATGACTGGGAAGGCAGTTGGTGTAAGAAAAATGGAGGGATGATAAATGCACACGGGCACCTGCTTTTAATACAGCTAATTTAGCACTAGTAAAGTGGTAGGATAGTCAGTCTTACGTAGCACAATGATGATGCACTCAATATAGAACTGGGATGAAAATGTGGCAACATACTTCTCACATTTTCTTCAAAAGTTTATTATCTTCCATTGCATGAAGCTGTACCGCTGTGTACTTTTCAAGAACTACTGCAGTGTGTATTGGAAGGCTCTGTCAGTCATAATCTTACAAGACCAATACTGAGCTGAGCCCATCATAGCATAGCTTAGCTTAAGGAAGTTTCCTTAAGTTTGGTATTTTAATGCTTTTTTTTGCATTTTCATTTAGGTAAGATGCATAATACATGCAGTAAATGAAGCTACGTGACAGGAAGTTTGTTTTTTATGTCAGTCAAGCAAGTCTTCTATCTGGAATTTTAATTACGCATTTACACATTTAATGCTTTTCTCGTTTTTTATTGTTGCATTTTTGTAGAGAAATGGAGCCTTTAAAATAGCATTTGCTGATATCATTAAAATGTTGTTACCAAACCACATAGGAAAAAGTTTACCTTAAGATCAGAATGCATTTACAGTTTTTGAATACAGACATACTAATTTACTGATCTTTCTTTTCCTTTCAGTGAGCACTGCACCACAGCCAAAACCGGTAAGTGCAATAGCTTTCATCTGTAAGCATGTATCTTCTGATAGCATCTACTGCATTGTTTCATAATCCAGTCAGTATTAAGGGAAAGCAACCTCATATCAGAAGAAAAAGTGTGATTTGTGTTTGGCATAGGCATCAGGTTCAAAACTGTCTTGGAGATGTAAATAGTATTAGCTTATATATCACCAGAACGAGTCCTTGTGGCGATCTCAAGGTCCGTTGTGAAGGCAATTATTCTATAGAGTCTGAGATCCCTCATTTGGAGAAGAATAATGTAGGTTTCTCAGGTCAGGGCAAAAATGCACTGATAAGAGCCGTAGACAATGGGTTTGAAAGCTATAATAGCTGGTTTTTATCCGAGAGAAGAGCTGTCTCCAACATTTTCATCACAGACTGCTTCCTCAGCTCTAAAATAAATTAAAACTTGGCACATTTTAGATTTATTGAAATATGAAATGCTAAGTCAAATTTCTCTGCTTGCCTCTATGTAGGCTGACAAAATGTCAAAGAACAAGAAAAAGAAGTTGAAAAAGAAGCAGAAACGTCAGGCTGAGTTGTTAGAGAAGCGAATGCAAGAGATAGAGGAAATGGAGAAGGAAGCAAGCCCTGGGCAGACACAGCCTGAGGAGGAGGAAGAAGCTCAGACCCCTCTGGAAATGCTCATGAAAGTTAGTCCACCAGAGGAAAATGTCAGCAAAAAGACAGGTATGGACCTGAAGTATTGCTGACATAGAGTGGACAGTGTTGTCCATTCACTCATGTAGGTATGAGGAGAGAGTACCTTTAGTAGAGGTGGCTGTTGTCATTTAACCTGTTTGCATTGCATTCTACCCTTCTTAAGAGACTGGGAAGTGTCCTGTTCCGAACTGAATTAATGCATGATTGTGTTCAGTTACATTTTGAGAACTCCCTACTTCTGTGGGCTTCCTGAATAGCTTCCAGCTATTTGTTTAGACATATTTTGCTATATTCTCATTTTTCACTCTTCCAGCACAAGTCCTTGTACAAGAGCCATCTAATCTAATGGAAAGCAGCGTGGAAAAATGTGTAACAGAAATAAACTGCAATGGAGTGATACAAATGACGGACTTCACAGACTCTGGCAATCAAGGGTCTGTGCGACTTGAGGATGACCTTCATAATGCCAATGACTGTGGCAATCGCCCTCATACGCAGAAGACTGAGAACTTCCATAGCCGTAATTACAGTCAGCATAACACTGACTCAGAGAACAGGCCTCAAGAAGCAATGTCGGACTTGTTTGTGCCCTTAGTTTCAGAGGATTCCATGGTGTGTCAGCCCACATCCAATGAAGAACAGTCATTCAATGTGCAGGAGATTAACAATTTTCAGGAAAGCATCCAGACAGAGATCCCTTCAGAAGATGAGAATGAGCATAATAGCCCGTCAGACAACAAAGGTATAAGAGAAACCTTGTAAGAAAGGGCTCCTTTCTCCTTAATGTGGGGGAGTTCTGTTACAACACTTCATCAGAGTATTAATAGAAACATGCATTTTGTAGGCTGAAGTGATCAGAACCACCTGTTTGAGATTTTTCCTGCCAGGAGTAATTAACCTGACAGTTATACTCCAAGATGTTCACTGTTGGTAGCTCCCAGTTGTAGTTGCACCTACTTTAGTTTTGGCTTTTCAATGCATAAGTGTTCCTGCTTTTATCAAGTACTTATACACTTGGTTTTCAGTGTAAGAACATTTCCTCCTTTCAATAAGGTGTTGCTTATGTGATTTTCACTAATAGTTAGAAACATAAGTCTACAAATTGTCACTGGCTGCTAAATTAGGGGATAAGTCCTGTTCAATGTATTCTGATAGTTTTGTTCTTAATATGGAGCACAGGTAACTCCTCTCAGTTACTCAAGATGGGTGTTTCCCAGAACTGAAAATGCAGCCTGAAACAAAGCTTATACAGCATAGGGAAAAAACCAAAGCTCTTTAATGCTCTTGTTTGAATATGATTTGCTTCAAGGTGGAAAAAAAATGTAGGTTTAGGAGAACATAAGACATGACATAGTGTGCAGCAGTTTAAAGACATTACAGGTGTGTGTGTGTTAAAATGTGAATGTATAAAATGTCTATTTTTGCATCTTTGTGTCAGCGTCAGGTAAAGTATATCTGCTTGGAGAAGGAGGGCAAAACTAACATTTATACCTGTTAAAAAAAAAGTATTCTAGCATTTTCTTGGCAGAGTACCACTGGGGAGTTACATGAATGAAAAGTAGCAAGAGAAATTTAGATTTTGAAACTTGAACTGCAATTAGCTGGATGAGTCTGCTAGATTACTAGGCATCTTTTGCTTCTCACAGCCCTTTCCCAAATTGCTGGTTGTAATTTAGTGACTTAATATTTTTGCTCTCCACTGTGTCATTCAGTTTTACCGCCATATACTTTAGCTCTTGTAATTGTGTTGCAGCAGCGAGTGATGGGTATGTCAAAAAGATACTATAACATGGGGATTTCACTTCTTCAAAGACTTAGGGATTTTGAGGCTTGTTCTGTTTCTGGCAATGCCCTTATTTCAGCAGTTTTTTTAAATATAGACAGACTTCTTAAGGCTATGCACAGAGTGTGCTCTTGCATATGCTTACTTATCCTTCTGTCCTTCTGCTTTGTGACACCAGTCAGTTCTTAATGGTGGTGCTTCTGTTGCTGATAGCGGAGACTGCTGATTTTTATAACTAAGCATCAGGGAGGGGAAAGTTCTGATCTGTAAGAAAAACCCTTCCTGGCTAGGGAGAGGCTGATAGGATTTGGGTGACAGATGGTGACACTGTTTGTGTAGCTTTAATCAGCTGTTGTACGCATTGCCTGTAGGAAAATCAACTGCTGGGAATTTCCTTCTTAATCCTCTTGAGCCCAAGAATGCAGATAAGCTCAAAGTGAAGATAGCTGACCTAGGAAATGCCTGCTGGGTGGTAAGTGTACAGTATTTTCACATTGACTGTTTAAACCTGCAAATTCATTCAAATATGCCAAGATGGAAAATAATCTGTAAAAAAGATTTTTAGACCTGGCTGTGAAAGTAGTGAGTTTGAAACTGTGACAGGAAAAACAGAAGGGGAAGCAGGGACACTAAGAAAGAAATAGTCCTCTAAACATAAGCTTTCAGTCTGTGCTTTGGGTGCCTCACTGGCATTGGATTTACTTCTAATAGCCCTGTGAACCATGTCACATACAGTGCATAGAAATCTGAGTATGTGATACTTCTGAAGGAATTTGTAACTGTCTTGGAGACTGAGAAAGTTGCAGACAATTGCTCTGATGTGCTAGTTCTGTAGCTTGTCAGACCATTTCAGTGGATTTGGGAGCCGCATGAAAGAGACTCACACAATAAAACTAAAGAGTTTTCTTTGATGGTTGTGCTGTGCTGCTTTCAAATGTTTGACATTTCAGATAGAAAAGGTGTCTCTTTTACTTGGCTTCTAAAATAGCAAAATACTTCAGGTCTTATGGGAGAGATGAGTCTCAACTCAGAATTGCACATCAGGCTTGCAGTGTCTGGCAGGGTGATCTCTTACATTGGTGTTGCTTATCTGCTTTAAGGTAGCTGGCCTGTGTGTCATGACTGGGTAGGAGAAGGGTGCATCTTCTGAAAGAGTCTTCCCTTACTCTGTTTTTGTAGCTTGCTTTCCTCTAAATTGCTGGACTGTTTCACTTGAGGAATGTTTCACGTAGAGCATTTAAACAGCACTGGTAGAAATATAAGGAAATAATGAGGATTTGAATGCAGATGAAATGTAATGGTAATGAGCTTTTGATCTACTCTGGCCTTCCAGGTTGCTGTTGATTCTCCTCTTTTAAACAGTCTTTAACTTTTTAGTAAAACATTTCTTTTATTTAGCACAAGCACTTCACTGAAGACATCCAGACAAGACAGTACCGGTCCTTGGAGGTGTTGATAGGGTCTGGGTACAACACCCCTGCTGACATCTGGAGCACGGCATGCATGGTAAGTGGTGTCAGCTGGGGGATTTTACACTCTTTCTACAGAGCATTCTGGGGAATTAATTTCTGCTGTGTGCTCTGAGCTGCTGAGTGACTGGCCACACCTGGCAAAAAACCCTTACAAGTGTTCAGTCAACTTCTGGACTTGCTGAATACCATGTTTCCATAGCAGAGTTGTTTTATTTTTTCTTTGTCCCCACACATGGCTTTCCTTTTGAAAGTTAAGTTGTACAGCATTAGCAGATTCCAAATGTGATTGTACTTTGCCCATTGTGATTTTTGGAAAACAAGACAACCGTGCAATTCTGAAGATGATATCTTTTTATATTAAAAAAAGCCTTTCTGCTGTATCTAGCACTGTTTCACAGATGCCCTCAGTATAATTTCTAATTTTCGTCATCCTCTGCTTGTTTGGAATTGGTGTATATTCTGAGTAATGCTGAGATGAGGCTGAAGCTGTTCATGTAACAGCTGGCAAATATAGAATATGGTGATTAAAAAGATCCGTCTAGTCAGTTACACATGTGCTTCTGTAGTGTCTGCATTCTGTGTTTTCTACCTATCAAAGCTTGGGTTTTATATTTTAAGCTTGGAAAATAGACATTTTTGCTGTTTTGGAAAACAAGCTGTGATTTTGATGGATGTGTTAATAGAAAATGTGACAGGGTCATATGTTCCCTGCAGAGCATGTGGCCATAATTACACAGTGTGCCTAATTCAATCATTTGGCAACAGCAGTTCCTAAAGAAAACTAAGAATACAGAAGGTCAGAGATAGTATTCTGAGTAAAAGTGAATACATAAAGGGTAAATATGTTACAGAATTTAGGAGTGGTGAGTTGAAATGAACGCAGATGTTCTTCTCATTTAAAACATGTTTTCATATCTACAGACAAATGCTCAGAAATTAACTGAGAAAGGTCTCTGAAATTTGGGGAGAGGAAAGAATCTTTTACGAAGAAAAAAAAAAAGCAAAACAAAACAAAAAAACTACCCCAGAAACTATAGTTTGGGCGTGTCATCGTTTTTGCGAAATGCTTTTGAGGGGAGGAGGAGGACAGGCTAAGCATGTGTTTCACACTGGTGTCCTGCACTGTGCTGTGATCTGGAATTCATCATAGATATGCCTATGATGTTTTTAATGGAGTTGTTAGAATGTTGCAAAGTCTTTGCACATCTTAGGCTGTAATGGTGTACTTAACCTGCAAAAATCTCGTACATGGCTATGATCTTACTCTTTCCCACCACTTTGCTTTTGGCCCACAGAGGTTTGCACAGTGTTTTGAAGTGATTTAATGTGGTCATTTCTGTTTGTTTAGGCCTTTGAGTTAGCAACAGGAGACTATCTGTTTGAGCCTCATTCTGGAGAAGATTACTCACGTGATGAAGGTCTGTTTGTCTAAGTCTTCCCTTTTTAAAAATGAGACATGAAATCCAATGGTTGCCTCTTCAGAATGAGCCTTCTCTTTTGAGTGAGCTATGCAAAGGCTCCTTGCAAAAAACACCGTGCCACAAGTCTGTATTCTTGTTCTGGTGTTTCACATTCCTCTTGCTCCTGGATGATTCTCTACCTTGCATTTCAAACTGATCAGGGCCTCAAATTGCCCTTATTTTTTTTCCCCCTTGCTTCCTGGCTTTGTTGTTGGTTAGTGTAATCTTGATTCCAGGTTGATATCAAAGTAATTTTTAAGGCAGATAATGTCTTTCTTATATTTCAAAACAGGAAACTGCAACATAAAGATGTCTTGTGTGGTTTTGGTGTTTGTTTGTTTTGTTTTTTTAACATGCAGATCACATTGCATTGATCATAGAACTTCTGGGGAAAATACCTCGCAAGCTCATTTTGGCAGGAAAATATTCCAAGGAGTTTTTCACCAAAAAAGGTAAAAGGAAACAAAGGGGAAATATCACTTATCCCTTCATCTTCTACCCCAAATACATAGGAGTGTCTTGCTGGAACTGCCAATTAGAAATAGATGCCAGCAAAGATGCCTCTTTAAGTCTGTCTTTTGTTTTATGAAAGGTTTAATCAGTAAAAATGCAGATAAATCTAAGGCATTCTTGTTTTACTGCTAAAAGTATCCTACATCCTAGGATCAAATGTAGCAGGTAGAAAAACAGTGCATTAGATGTTTAGTCAAACTTGATGTGGCTTTATTTAGCTGATCTTTGTCAACTAGAGGTGGTGACTCACTTTTGAAGTCTTCTCTAGACAGCTTTACTCCATTTATAGCACGCCGGTCACCTTAAATAGTGCCTTGCATCATGAGCCATATTGCTTAGAGCACATAACATTATCATGAAGCCCTAAGTACCCTAGAAATGTATTGAATCAAAAAAGTAGGTTTTGACCTAGTTTAATTTTTTTTTTTAATAAAAACCCTTTTTTTGTTAATAGCGTATTGCTTTCTCAAACAGTGCAGTATGCATTGCATGTATTCCAAAGTCAATGGCATAGTGTTTATCTGTCATGTCAAAGCAGTATAGCTGGTGATTTAATGAAGGTAATATTTGCTTATATTGGATTTGAAATAGCTGGAGGTGAAAAAAGAACCTTTCAAGGAAGTACCTTTCTATAATAGGCTTATAAAGCAGATAGAAAAGGGGTTTTAATGTAATTTACTTCTCCCTTCAGCATGCCCTACCACATTATATTCCCTATGGCCAACTATTAGAACAGTTTCTGAATTCAATCTGTCATGTTTAGCTGTTCAGCCTATTTTATTGAGCTGCTCTGTTCCTTTGTCTTGCCAGACTTAACCTGTCTGTCTTGGGTTTTCAGGTGATCTGAAGCACATCACCAAACTGAAGCCCTGGGGCCTTTTTGAAGTGTTGGTGGAAAAATATGAGTGGTCCCAAGATGAGGCAGCTGCATTCACAGACTTCTTACTACCTATGTTGGAGCTGATCCCAGAGAAACGAGCTACAGCCGCAGAGTGTCTCAGGCACCCTTGGCTTAATTCATAGAAGCTTCAATGCAGTGCCACAGCGTTACACTCTTGTTTACAGCATAGTCTACACACACTCAGCTGCCCCTTCCCAGATCCATTGTTCTCCTTGTTCACTTTCAGTGTGAAGTTCTTCCTTCAAAGCTTCCAAGATTTTAGATAAATCTAACCTGTTCTGCTGAATTTGCTTGTGTGACTTAATGGGGACTTTCCTCAGCCAGTGGGCATCATCTGTGTTTTGCCTTGATTGGGCTTCACCAAAAACTAATTGACTAGAATATGAAATCTTCCCTCAGTCTCCTCACTGTTAGGCACCGTGTGTTACAGATGTGAGCTCACCTATGCTCAGACATGCTCCCTTAGCTAGATTTCAACTCTCCTTTCTTCATGAGGGCCATGCAAAGATCTCACTGACTCAGGAATAAACTTCCCTGATCGAATAGCTAGTGATGGGGCGAGAAGTAACAGGTGGCATCAAGGTGGTGCCAGATTCCTGTACAGCAAAGACTTTGAAATCCTCCATCACTTTCTAGGTATCTATTGTATTCTTTCCAGTCACAAACTTTTATTTAGTTCTAGCTGCTTTTGAAAAAGCTTTTTAAACCTAGGTTTTAGTATCCTTTATTTCTTCCTCCAAAGTGCCCTGTCCCTTTACCTTTCTCCTCCCCATACCCTTAGTAGAATAGTTTCTGAAGTTGGTGATGTTTTCTACTTCAATGCCTGTGACTAAAAGGCACGCAAAATAAGCAAAAGCTGGAACCAACTGAACGCACAATCTTCAGCACACAGATGGGTTCACCCCTTGCTCTGCCAAGTGAGAGCCTTGTTGCAGGCAACTCTTAACATTATAGCAAGATGTAAGTTTTGGGGATTTTTTTATCCCTTACTGGCACTTTTTTGCCTTGCTTGAGGTGGTTGCTGTATTTGTGAGAGACTGGCTTTCACGGATGCAGTCTATTCTGACTTTTAGTTTTTGACCATTCACTTTTTCCCAAGGAAAGGGTTGCAGCGCCCATATTGCAGCCATGCCATAGCCCTGGACTTTCAAAATTAAAACTTGAAATCTCAGTGTAAAGATTTCTCTTAATTTGCTTCAGGTGTGGGCCTTCAGAAATAACTTCCCAGGATGGGACTGCCTTTTATTTTCTGGGCCGTTAGCACAAGAAGAGCTATCAGAAGTGGAAGAGAATTGACTTTTCCATGTAGATACTGTTAGAAGCTGTTTCTAGAGTTACCCCAAATAAAAAGTGTTCTATGGGGCTTCTATGTAAACTTCTCAGAGGGGGTTTGGATATAATGAGTTAAATGGGTTAATTTTAATTAAAAGTTAAATCACTGTGGCATTTGCTAGTTTTATGATGGCTTCTTCTAGAGTTGTCCATCCTATTACAGATTCAGTGCATCCCACTCTTCTCTAAGCAAGATTTGGCAGTGTTGAGACTTCAGAGGCACTTCCTTACTCTGGACCAAACAAGCCTTTGGATTTGTGGTGGCTTTCAGAGGATAGAAGTTGCTGGAGGCCATGCAGATGCTATCCAAGACAATTACACTGCCAAAGCTGCCAGGACCACTGTTATGTGTCACTTGTGTGTGTGTGTTTTGAAATTCTGGTTTAAAAGGATCGTTCATTCATAAACCGGGTCATTTAATCCACTGGAAAAGAGTTTCTCTGGTTCAGAGCCTGATGGGGCTTATTTATGCAAATCATGCTGCATGTTTCTTTAGTGGTAGATCAGATTCTCTATGCATATAATATAAAGTTGAAAGGCAGGTAACATACCAAAAAAGTTTCAAACTGCTGATTTGACAGGTTTTTTTCCCATTCATCTGGAGTTTTCCAGTTCTGGGTCTCTTCTGTATCTGTTACAGGTCTGCAGACAATACTGGGTTCCAACTTACTGTGAAGATACAATGGCAGGGCAAACAATTCCTGTGCTCTTGAAAGCTTGCCCTATCCTGCATACTTGAGACTGGCTGATGAAGGAACATCTAGAAGGGGTTTGCAAGCTTTAACTATTAAGAGCTCCTGCCCATCCTTTCTTCCCTTCCCTCTGCCACCCCTGACTGGAGGAGGAGGTTTTTTACCCAGATAGCTAAGGCTAGAGCCAGCTTGTGAGTTAAAAACCTGCAGAAGCAGCTGTCACAATTCAGTCTTGTACTGTCTGCTTGTTTACTTGGGGTTTGTTAAATTTCCAAGTTTCTGTAATGTGCTCACACTCAAGGATTTGTACTTGCTGTGTCAGTCTAACACCTGAAGGAAAATACATTTTTATTCTTTCTACTTGGGTGCTTTGTCTTTTTTTTTCTTTGTGAAAGCCCTACAATAAACAGATTATTTAATAACTGAACCCTGGTCTTCATATATTCCCTCTGTAAGTCTGTTCTTTCTGGGTCAGTGGCCCATGGATGGAATTTGCTTCACTAGTAAGTGATTTCCAGAATGAGACAGAGGGAGATGGTGTAGGTGAAGATTTTAATTTGCTTCACTAGTAAGTGATTTCCAGAATGAGACAGAGGGAGATGGTGTAGGTGAAGATTTTGTTTCTGGTATTCTGATCTGTTTTAAAAAGGGGGGAAGAGAAGTAGCAGGACAACTCTGCTGGAATTTTTCCATTCTGAAATACGTTTTTAAGTTTGTTGTGTCTCTGCTGTCTTCCCTAGCCAAGAATCTTAACAAAACCTTCCCAGACCCTTTTTTAGAAGGAGACATAAAACTGGAAGGTACTTGTTGGAACTGAATTGAATTGACTGCTACAGGAACCAACAAATTGCAGCAAGTAAAAATTAAAATCGTAATGCAGGCTCCTTTTGGGTTCTGACCAGGTAAGAGCTGGACAGGATAATGTGTCCTGCTTTACCTTCTGCAGAAATGGACTGTGCCACAGGCTGCTGTGGGCAGGTGTGGGATGGGATGAGAGATGATGGCTAAATCAAGTTAATGGGGGGGGTGCAGTGACTGACACCATGTTCTGTGGTTTGCAGGTGCTGTTACAGGCCTGCTACAGCCCAGCAGATTGAGTTTTGGTTTTGTTGGTTGGTTTTTCTTTTCCCAGGAAAGTGCCCTTTTGGTTACTGTAGCCCAGAGTGGGAAACTGATTCACTGCTCAGGTAGGAATTGGCTGTGTCATCATATTTTTCAAGTAAAAGTGCAACCTGGGACATGGCAGAGGGTTTCCTCTGCCCCAAGCAGACTAGCACAAAATCCAAAACACTTTTTTTTTTTCTTATTTTTATTCATAAGTAATTTCCTTGAAAGGTGTACAAACCCCACAAAAAAACCAGCAAATCACTATCACTGCCCTCTTGCCCAGGACCCCTCTTGCTGATGGACTCAGAAAAACCCCATGTCCAGTTTGAGCTCTTCCCATGAAATAAACTCCACAAGAGCTGTAAGCTGAGAGCAGCCCCACGACTGAAGAAAACAGTTGTAGAAAATCCACAGAATTTGGTAAGTTTAAATCTAGAAAAGTCACTTTAAAGAAAAGGGCTAATGGAAGAAGAGCTCTGGGTCTCCCTGCGAACAGAAAGAATAAGTCAGCTGTTGCCAAATGGAGTATGACTTAAAATTTTAAGCTTGTTTTTTTTTTTCATTTGGCAAGGGTTTATGTTTTCCCAGTTCTGGGATGCAAAGCAAAGACTATTTCCTCTCTAACCACAAAAAAACCCAATGTGACTATAGCACCAAAACCAGTTGTCAGTTTTTTAGTGATCAGAATACAACAGCAACATTATGTATGCTGGGAAGAAACGTTAAAAGTCTGTGTGTATCACTTACGTTGTAATGAGCTGTGTCAGTCATTTCCCTCTTCTGTAAAACAAAAAGATAAATACAGTGTTAATGGGCTGTGGTACAAAACTGAAAGCACTGGGTGTGTTTTACAGGTTTGTTTTCAAAAAGGGAGAAAGCAATTTAAAACAGGATGAGGAGAATGCCCCATGCCTGTGAAAGTTAGTATGGGCCTGTGTGCGCTCCTGTCTTATTCTCTGTCAGCTTTCTGCCTGCTGCTGGCTCTCCATCCCTATGTGATGACTATGCCAGGAAGAAGCCACCATCCTCCCAAATAACAGCAATGAGCTGTGGGGTTGAAATGCTGCAGCAGGACAGGGCCCCAGAGCTCAGCCCTAGCTGTCTTTACCTTTATTTTCCACTTTGAAATCGGATGGGAGGAGGTTGTCCTGCCGGTTCCCCAGCACAAATGCCAGGAAGGACAGTATGAGAGCATCAAGGATGCCAATGATGCAGAGGATGTAGGCCCAGCGCACGGTGCAGGCGCCCAGCGTGTATTTGTCTGTCTTGTCCCCACACAGGCGCTTCACCTCGCTCGAGTCCCAGCCATCAGGGTAGATCAGGCAGCCGATCATCAGCCCAGTAGCTGCAGGGAGAGGGACACAAGTTGCCGTGGGGGACATTACAGTGGCCACAAATTGCCTCCTGAGCTGATAGCGGGAGGTGGAGGAGCATGGCTGCAAATGTAGTGCTACAAACAGATAAGGTACTAGAGACTGGCTTGCCAGGCTTAAAGGCCCTGTGCTTGCCCATCACTGTGGGCTCTGCTCTATTCCACAGCTGGAGAGGGGCAAGATACAGCATGCTGCCTCCCCCCAAGTCAAGGACATGCTACACCAGCATCTCCCATCACTGTGTTGCCCAGGCAACATCTCTTCTGCCTCTGCATGCATCCTTGTCACTTCAAAGGAATGTTTTCTCCAAACAAAACTGGAATGGGTTTAGTCTGTGCAAGATGGAGAATCTTCCTAGCACCCAGCAAGTAGCAAATTTCAGCTGAGGGTTTGCTAAGGTAGAACTGGTAGCAGCAGCAGCTTTGCAGGCAGATGAATTCTGTTTGTTCAGCTGTGGTGGTTCCACTCCAGCCACAACATATCAGCTCCTCCTGTAACTGCTCTCAGGGCACCCCCAACCTCAACAGCTGATCCAGCCTGGCCCCAGGGCCCTCAACACATCACCGTTGCAGCTTTGCCACAAGAGTTGCAACAACCTTGGTGTGGCAGGCTGTTGAAGGGCAGCTCCTGCCCCAAAACCTTGGAAGTACTTTTTTTCCCTCCCCACATGCTCAGAAAAACTGTTGTATTTACTGAACAAGAAGAGTGACTGGGCTTGGGATAAGCCACAAGTTCATCTATACGGCTTTGGGACATGATTAACAGAGGCCTTTCACATCCTCCACTGTTATCTTGGTGCAGAGCGTGGAAGTAACTGGTGTTTTATGCGTTTTGGTGCAGATGCAGGGCTGTTCCTGACTCCTCTCACTCAGGAAACAACCCCATGGACAAGCAGATGTTTGTCCACACCCCTCTTGGACAGCTGCAGCCTCCTGCAGCAGTGAGATGCAAGATGTACCTTGCCCCACACCAGTACCTCTTCTCTGTCACTGGGTGCTCAGTAAACCAGAAAACACTTTTGAGGCAGTTGCTTTGTCCTTTGTCAATATTTTCTTTTTCCTTGGCTTGGGGACAAGCGACCAGCAAGGCGAGCAGGCAGCTTCCTTGGTCTGCAGGGAAGATTTCACCAAAAAGCAGCTGGTTTATTCTGTATTTAATTAATCTTCCCTGTAACTAACTGAGAGGCACAGAGAAATGGGGAAAGCTGGAATGAAATAATCTGTGCAAATGCACCCTGGTGCACATCAAAGGCCAGGAAATGAATCCTCTCTAAGCCTGCCCCCTTTGTAAAATAATTCCTAAAATGCAGCAGCACCTGACCAGTTCTGCCTGTGACATATTTCTCTTCCCCCATCCAGAACAAAAAAAGCACAGGTAAAACCCCCAAATACCACAGCAAAGCCTTTCCCTGCTCCTGCTCAGCTCCCCAGGATGCTGCGCTGCCCCAAGCCTCTGATCTAAATCTTTGCTTGAGCTCGCTTCTTTAGCTGGGAGCTGGAGAAACCCTGAAGGACATCTCACGAGGTGTCAGCTGGGCTGTCCCTTCCGTGGGAGCTGTGGCATGAATGATTCAGGAGCAGCAAAGGGCTGGGTTGGGTTTCAGCTGAAACTTTGGTCAAAAACAGGAGCTGGGTTACCAGGTGTCTCAAGTGCATTAGGAGAGAGACGGGGAAGGCTGGAGATCCACAGGGGTGAGCAGAAAAGTAGGAAAATGTGACTGATGGTACCTAGTCATACAGTCAGTCTCCTCTTCCTAGTACATTATTCCCTGAGCTCACGGAGTTATTAAAATAGCCCAGCAAATGTTATCGCTGTCTCCCTGCTTAATGCCTGCAGGATTCCAAACACATCAGGGACCTCCATGCTCCAGCCCTGTGGGGTTTTTGTGCTCTCGAACTGATATTCCAAAGCCAGAGCTCCGCTTCACGGTGGGGCTGAGCAGGAGCGCTGGCTGGAGGGAAGCTCCTCCAGGTAAGTTGAGCCAAGCAAGGTCCGAGCCGTAGGTGCCACGCGGTTTTGCTGCAGCAGCAGCACCTAGGGGACGCATCCCCCAGCGTGCAGTGAATCTGCTGTGTGTGTCAGCTGCTCTAACAGGCTTTACTAACAGGCTTTACACGCTCCACACTGGTAACCAGTAAGGAACAGCAAATGGCATAAAGGTGACACAGGTGTCTCTTTACAGGCCAGCCCCACTCCCAGCAGAGTCGAGGTGGCGGGCAGAAAGGGAAAAGCGGCTCTGGTCGGATCATGGACAGCCCCCGGCCCCTCCCGTGCTTTGCCCCAGCCCTGCTCACCTGCTGCCAGCTGCATCCAGGCACACACTTTATAGACGGTGGCTGCGTTACAGAAGAAGAAGAGGCTGAAACAGAGGATGGAGCCAATTATGAGGAAAGTGGATATGCCTACGAAGAACATGGCAGTTTTAAAGGCACTGGAGGGGATGGTGCCGAAGTCGAGGGGGCTGCCCTTGCAGATGAGCTCCCCGGTGAGCGCGTTGCCGATGCAGTAGGAGAAGAGGCCGAAGTAGCCGGCCTGCGGTGTGTCGATGCTGTCGCCGATCCAGTACGGCTGGATGAAAGTCACCACCATCAGGATGGAGAAGCAGAGGGTGAAGAGGGCCCAGAGCACTCCCATGGCCCGCGCATTCCTCACGTAGTTGGTATGGTAAATCCGGGCCGCTTCCTGAGCCGGCAGCAGCTTGGACATGGCGGGGCTCCGGCCCCGCTCCCGGGGCCCCCGGCGCGGCCCCGCCCGCCCGGCAGCTGCAGCGACTGCACCGCCCCGGGGGGCGGGGGCGGTGAGATCTCCCCCACACACCCAACGAGCCGGGAAGGACCCGGGAGGAGCCGGCACGACCCCCGCCCTCTGAGCCGGGGAGGGCGCGGCAGGAGGCAGGCGGAGCGGCTCGAGGTGCGGTCGCGGGATGTGCTCCCGGGATGGGCCGCCGGAATGTGTCCCGAGGGTGGGCCCTGTGTCCCTGGAATGTTCTCTCGGGATTTGCCCTTTGCCTTCACCGTATGCCCTACCATGCACCCTGGGATAAGCTAAATATCCCCAATGTGCACCCTAGGATCTGCCCTGGAACGCCCCCTGGGCTGTGCACCAAAATGCACTCTCTGCCCTGCTGTGCACTCAGAGGTGCACTCTGTCCCCCGTCTTGCCCCCAGTAACGTGCTGTGTGCCCTGCAATGTGCCATGCACACCCAGGATGTGTGACAGGATGTGCTGGGCTGCCCTGGGCGCCCCTGGATGTGTCCCAGGATGTGCCACATGCCTCAGGATGCATGTTGGGATGCACCCTGGGATGTGTCTTGCCCCCCAGCATGTGCCGCAGAAGGTGCCAAGGGCTGTGCTTTAGCCTTGGGATCCCATGGGGCTCTGCTGTGTGCCCCAGGATATGCCCAAAATTCTGTACCTCCTTGGCTGCTCCCTTCTGGCCTCCCAGCCCATGTCTCAAGGGTCTTCCCCCACTGGTGGGGAGTACATAGGGTGTTGCATCATTGGGGTGGCAGACTGCAGGCTCTTTGACCCCCCATTGTAGCCTGAAATTGTCCCACTACTAAATATGTAGTTTCTATGGTACATTCTGCTGTAAAAACTGTTAGTTCTTGTTACATCTCAAAACTCAGATATCACCATCAACTCTGGGCTTAATTGGAGCTGCAGGCAGGGAGGGGACCGTCCCCACAGTTTCACTGCAGAAAGGGAAATGGCTCATCCTTCTATAAGGACACACCGGGGTGTCAGCCAGCACCTGTGGCAGGGCCAGGTCTCTGCCCAATCCCCATGTCCTGCTGCCAGAGGAGCATGGGCAGCCCTAGAGCCTGCCATGACAGGTTGCAGGCACTTGCAGCCACCTTGGGACCTCTCTCCAGGAGCCACATCTGCCTCCCATCCCGAGATACCACACAGGTTCAGCTCCTGTCATGAGGACTGGATGCCACACGCCAATGTGACAGCCATAGCCAGAGTCAGCCTCTGCATCACCCCTGCAGCCGTCAAAGGTCAGGGCTGCCTGGTCATTAATCGTTGCTGAGAACAGCCGAGCCACCGCAGGCATGAAAAGCTGTTCTGTTCCCAGGGCTATTGTGTCCTTTCATCAGCTGCAGCCCCCAAACACTTAAACATAGAGCAAATATTTGGCAGGGCAGGGTGAGGTTCTGGCCCATGGGCTGGGGACCTTGGTGAGCTCTGGAGCACTGAGAAAGACGAGCAGGGTGGTTGCAGGGAGCTGAGCTCTCTCTTGTATGCTTAGGTTTCTTGGCATCTGTGATCATACCGTTTGAGTGATGGAGAATCTGGTGATGGGCACTTTCTCATGGAACAGAGCTCCTGCCATGGCGCCAGCCCTCACTTTGCCTGTGAACAACCCCACAGCAAGGAGGGCATTTCAGAGAACTCCAGCTCCACAGCTCGCTGCTGCCAAGGTGAGGGAGAGGAGGGAGGACTGGAAACATAGGAGTGCCATTACTTTACATCACTTTGGCCAAAGGAGCTGCCAAAGGGCAGATTGACATCGCCAGCGAGGGACAGTCACCTGGGAATGGGAGCTGGTAGCATTGGCAGCACAGACATCAATCACTGTTTCGCTGCCCTGGGGAGTGCAGCACTGCCCTAATGCCACGAGTTGAGGTGTGATAGGAGCAGCCACGTCAGCTGATGGAGACACCGGCTATAAAGCACCTGCTGGCCCCATGGTGGAGGCACAAGGGAGCCCACCATGGCCAACATGGTGCCTGCCTGCCTGCTCCTCGCCCTGACGCTCCTGGCCCCAGCCCTGTCAGCACGGCAGGAGCGAGGGCTTATCTTCAACTTGGTAAGAGGAGACCAACCATGATCTTGGCACAGCGGGGGTTGCTCCAAGTGCTGCAATGGGGCAAACAGTGCATGGAGGGTTGGAGGTGTCTGTGGTGCTTTGGCCTCTGGCAGCAGCTATGTGGGGGACCCCCAGGTTGATGGATGCAGACACCAAGAGCAAAACTTATCATGTCTGGGAAAACTGAGGCAGGTGGGGATGACATGCTGAGTTTTCCAGAGTTGTGAGGGATCTTGGAGCCTGGAACAGCAGCTGTGTAAAGGAACAGGGAAGTCATAGTATGGATAAGACTGAAGCTCTCAGCTGCCTGGACCAGCCAGAACCCCCACCCTGGGTGGCTCACAGGACCTGGGGAGGGGAGATGCTTTCCTGTGGTGTCTCAGCCCTGCTGCCACGAGCCCCACAAAAACAGCGCTTCAGTGGGTGGCATTTTGGGTCAGGCTGAGGAAATGCTGCATACTGGGGGACTCAGGTGTGCTGGCAGTGGTGGTAAGCCTGAGCTGAAAGGCAGAGCTGGTGTTGGACATCCACCCAAACCCCCTGGGCCCACAGCTAGGGAGGGATCAAAGCGGGACAGAGAGCAACCTGGTGCTCAGCCCCTGCCTTGTCATGCAGGAGACTGGGGAGCTGTGCCTGCAGAGTGCCCAGTGCAAGAGTGGCTGCTGCCACCGGGTCAGTGGCCTCAGTCTGGCTCGATGTGCACCGAAGGCAGCCGAGTTCCAGGAATGCTCCCCAAAGGTATGTGCTTTCCTGCTCCCAGGGGTGGCTGGGGATTGGGGCATGTCCCCCACACTGCACTGTGTCTTGGTTCCCTGCAGAGCATCTATGGGGTTTACTACAAGTGTCCCTGTGAGAGCGGCTTGACCTGTGATGCTCATAAGACCATCGTGGGCTCCATTACCAACAGCGACTTTGGTGTCTGCAAGGACCCCCGGGGCTTCTACAGGAGGTGGTGAAGAAAGAGACTCCCTGGAACCCCTGCCCCTGCCACCCTGCCTTTCCCCTTCCCACGGATGCCTGGATCTGGCTGTGGGAGAATTTGAGTAAAGAGCAGCTTCTGCTGAGCTGCAAGCTCAGTGTTTTCATTTGGCACAGGCTCCCTGGCCTGGAATGGGGACAACAGGGCCAGAAGGTCTCGGAAAAAGCCACAGGGACATGATAGCTTTACCTGTATGTGTGTGCAATCGTATAATAATCTGGTCTAGGTCAGCAGAGAGCCACAAGGTGAGCTCTGCTCCGGGGGAGTGTTAGCAAAGGGGGTGCAGGGGAGGGGAAGATGCAGCAGTGCCAGGATATGAGGGAGCTACTTTGGTTGTGCTGGACTTGTTTTATTTCCTGCTGTGGCTGCTCTGGTTGAAAGCATTTCCTAGAAAAGGTTTGTTTGCCACAGAAGAGGAACTTGCAGGGGGTGTTGAAGCTGTGGGTGCTCAGGGTGTTTGGTGGTCTTGTTCACCTCGCATGTCGAGCCACACTGTGGGCTCTGGATGACCATGCCTGCATCTCCTCAGGGTGAGCAGATGTGGCCAGGAGGTGAGAGGTCAGCCAGGTGGGAGTCCTCTCTGAAAAGGACCTTGTATGGGCAGCAGCTGTACACGCCATGGGAGACTCTCATGCAGCACCTCCATCTACCTGTTGTAGAGTATCTTCTCTGGCTGCAAGATGTGCAGGAGCTTTGGGAATTCAGGATGGACCTGGAGAGGGACGGTGCTAGGGATATGGGTGGGACACAGGGGTCTCTCCATGGACTTGCCATTTCTGTGGGTTCCTCAGCCCCACATGCCATTCCACAACAGTGGGGAGCATCCCAGAGAGATGGCATTGCCCAGGGTGCACAGTGGAGATATTAGGAGCCCTGTCTGCCCAGGGCCAGCCTTGTCAGAGGTTGTGTGTCCTTGTCAGGGGCAGGATGTGACCAATGCCTGGCTGTGGCCATGCCAGGACAGGCAGAGGGCAGCTACATCGTGCCCACAGCCAGGGCCCCCAGCTCTGGGGACCTCCCAGCCCAGCAGAGACCTCCCAGCCCCAGGGGCAGCTCAGCTTTGGGGCTCCCTGAAATGCACATAGCCCCAGAGCTCTAATACTCTTCAAGTCCTGCATTGGGGGTTTCCCTGGAAGGAGAGAGGGGATAGTACTGGGAGGGGGCAGCCTGCACTAATCCCTGGCTTTGTATTGTAATCTCTTTATTTGATGCTCTTTTTGTGGTGTCCCCATTTTTTGGGTTGTCTCTATAATAGCAGAAGGAGAACAGGAACACCAGAAAGGTGGGAAGGGGGTAGCTGTGCTCAGGTGGGGGACACATGAACACCCACCCCCCCATTTCAGCCCTATATTTCCTGGTGAAGCTGCAGTTTTATTTTGGCAGCTCTCAGCTGGTAAATATTGGCTTAAACCAAAAACCAGACACCTGAGAAACACAGGAAGGGGCCCCTGGCATGTGTGGGATGCTGCCAGCCCTGGGGACAGGGAGATCTTACACTAGGGTGGGGGCAACCTAAGCTGGGAAGGGGGATATGAGCACGGCATCCTTGTGCAGGCAGGTTTTCCTGCAGCAAGGTTCCTTGTGGGGGCACATGTGGGAGATGCAGCCTCCCAGCAGGGACCTTACTTCACCCAGGGTAATGGAGAGGAACAAGCATTGGGGTACTCCTTCCTCCGTCAATACTTGGCACTGAGTTTAACCCTCCTTGGTTAAAAAGCAATGAGAAGTATGAAACTGAAGGGATGTTGGGGTGAAGGGCAGCCCAAGACCCTCCCCAGCCTTACCCCATCATCAGGATTGCACCCCACTTTCAAACCCCATCCCCTCCTGTCCACCCATGGGGTGCCCTGCTTACCAGGGAGGTGTGTGGAACATTCTACCCGCCTGAGTGTCCCCCCCTCCTGCCTCCCCAGTGCTCCCCCGCTCGTCCTGGCTGTTGTCACTCAAGGGTACAGGATGTTCTCGCTCAGCCAAGCTCCTCTCCCCCTCTCTCCCCCCTTTCCACCAGCCCTTGGCCTTCACCTCTTCTCCTCTGCACTGCTTTAACTCTGTTTTTTTTCTAAAACATCACCTTTTCCTCTTCTTCCTCTTCTTCCTTTTCCCCTTCTCCTTCTTCTCCTTCTCCTCCTCCTCCTCCTTCTCCCCAGCTTTGTAGACATTCCCAGCAAAGATGCCCTACTCCCAACCTTGCAAAACACTCCAAGAAAGAAAGTGCGTGTTGAGCTGCCCCTGGCCCCCATAGTGGAGTTCAGACAGGCAGCAGCCCTGTAGAATCCAGCTTGGAGCAATGATTTTGGGGGGGGGAGGCAGGGGAAGACCCCAGGCACAACCTAATTCCGAGCCCCTCCTGCTCCCCCAATACACCCCAGTTTGCTGCAGACAGGTGTAATGATGAGCCTAATCTTGCAGCTGGGCCAGAGGGGCTCCTGGGATTTAAGTTGGAGGGCACTGGGGATGCCTGTGCTTTAGGGGAGGCTTGGGCTGCTTGTATCTGAGGGGTTACCTAGAAGCATCTGGGAATGCACAGAGGTGCACAGAAGGAACTATGTCAGATGCTCTCCTTTTTTCCCAGTCTGATGTTTTTCCCTGGAGTTGGAACAGGGAAGGACCCGAGTGAAGGGCAGGGACCTACTCCAGGCAAACCACAGCCCCTGGGGTCCCAAAACCTGGTGTGAGGATCTCAGTCTCTCCTCCATCCTTGGGGTTGGCTTTGGGACTGGAAGTAGGGTCTCCTGAGGAGGTTCCCCCATCCCAGAGCAGCCCAGGGTTGAGGACTGCCCAGCTTGGGGCAGTAGTGGAGGTTGCAAGTGGGACATGGGGGATGCAGAGGTGGCTCTGGAGGACATCCAGGCACCCCCCACACCTCCATGAGCCCCTCGTGATGTTTTCCAGCAGGGCACAAGTGGAAAAATCCTCAGACTGATTAATTTGCAGTGCTGGAGGAATTAATTAGTGCAATACAGGGATGTGGAGAGGGCAAGGGCTGGGGGACTGATCACCTGCCTCAGCCTGGTGAGAGCTTGACACTAGGTGCTTTGCAACAGCCACTTTGTGGGGGTGGTGTCAAGCTGGGGTCCCCCTTGATGAGTATTTTTAGCATTAAATTCCCTGAAATGCTGGTGATCTGGGCTGGGGGAGTGGGCCAGCCCCACAGGTGGGAGGGGAGATACTGAGGATACCTGGTATAGCATGGCATTGCTGGGGATGGACTCTGGGGGATGCTGAAAGGGGTGTTAGGGGTGATGTTGGGGGTTGATGCCGGGTGTGACGCCAGGCTCATTGCTGGGGGGAAGGCTGGGGGTATGCGGGGGTGATGCCGGGGGCTACACCGGTCTTCACCAGCCAGGGGGCCCGAACGGGACCAGCCGCTTGGAGGCCCCGCAGTGGCCCTGCCCGGCCGCCTCCCTCCCTCAAACCCCCCCTCCTGCCTCTGAGTCAGGCTGTTCCTGGAGCTCCCGCGGCCGGTACATCGCGTCCCCACGCCGAGCCCTGGCACTGCGCCCGCCCGCCCGGTGCTGCTCCCGGCAGGGGCAGGGCCCGGCCCCGGCGGCTCCTCGGGGCTCCCGGGCTGCCGCTCCCGGGGGTGGCGGGGCTGCGGCCGGGGGTGAAGCCCCAGGAACTGCCGGCGGGGCGTGGGGGGACGCAGCCGTAGCACCGGCCCGAGGAATGCTTGTGCATATCCCTGCCGGGTATATGTGCCCCAAGCCGTATTCGTGTGCCCCCAAAGCGGGGCTTCCAGGCACTCAGCAAACACTAGGGCACCCGGGGGGGATCTCCCCGGAATGTTTCTGGGCCTCAGATCCCTCTAGCAGGAGCATCTCCACTGCAGGGCACAGCCTGGCTGCTGAGCGTCCTCGAGGGTACTGCGCCCTTCGCCACCCCCGCAGCCAACCCAGAAGAGAGGTGCCGGCCTGCACCCTCCCACCCTGACACTCCCGTTCGAGTGGGGCGGGTGAGGATCCCCAGCCACCCCCAGCCATCCGCCCTCCCCGGCGGAGGCTGGTACAGTTCGTTATGTCCAGACCGGAATGTACTTTGTGTTGGAAGTGGCCACCAGCCAGGACGGCAAAGCCGGACTTTATTTATTCTCCCTGCTCTGGCCCCACTGCATCCTGCCCTTACTTGTGTGGGGCTGGATCTCCGGCAGGGCTGGGGGCGCCCTGGACTCTGCCCACCCCTCGTCTACTCATTGCCAGCTGGGGAGGACAGGGATTTTCCCCCTTTCCTCAGAAGATAAATAATCTGGGAAAAAATCTGTGTCCTTTCAGCTTGTAAAAGCTGTCCCTGGTGCCTGGAAGGAAGGTGGGGATGCAGGAATGGATCCAGCCCCAGGAAAGCCTCTGGCTAGAGGTGCCCCTGTCTGCTGGCAAGAGAGTTTTTTGCAACGGGACCAGGATTTGGATCACAATCTGGTAATTTATGGATTGGAAATACACATAGAAAGAGCCAGCCCTAGCTGTGCTGCAGAAGGGAGCAGGATCAAGCCTGTGATGGAGTCAGGGCTGCTCTGCTGGTCCCCATGGGTGTGGGGTATATCTTGGCCCCTCTGCTGTTAAAAATTCATTGTAGGGGCCATGAGTCCAAGCTAAGAGACGGACAGTGTTGCAGCCTCAGGAGGGATAGGAAGGATTGCCCCAGGCTAGATCTGGACAGTCATTCCATGACTACACAGAGAATCCTTCCTGCGGCCTTTCCAGTAGGAAGTTTTGGGGGGGCATTTAATACAGAAAACAGCTTTCCAGCTGGTTTGCAACACCGGGTCAAGTATCCTCATACCAAATGAGTTGTCTTGCACTACTGCCTCCATCCCACCATGCCCTCATGTCCCCCCTCTCTGTCCATTCCTGCTGCCAGTGCAGCTGCACCTACAGCCAGCAGCAAGGACACAGTGTTCTCCTGTACTCTGCTGCCGGTTGTGCAACACCCGGCTGCACCTCCCATAAACACACAACTTCCCATGACCACGACACCAGGCTCCTGCCACAATGCACCCCTCTGCCTGAGACAAACTGAGCCCTTGGAGGGGTGCACATACAGGGGGTGCAGGTGGGCAAAGACATGGCGTCATCAGGCTGCAAAAAACTGCTTTGATCCCCCAAATGGGCAGTGGGGATCTGAGTACTAGGGGGGAATGATGGATTTGATTCCCCTGGGAAGGGAACATGTTGCATGGGTCATCTGGCCCAGGACCATCAATTTGTGCTGCCACACACAAAAGGAAACTGGGAGAACATCCGTTTCTTCCACTCTCTAAGGCTTGAGAGATTGACTGATGTGGCTCTTCACTGTGAAGCCAAGGTGGAAGGACTCCTCTCTGCCTCATGCTCTCGAGGCATATTAACACTGGTTATTTTTAGCAGAAGACAAGGATGAATAAAAATATCCCCTATTATTTTTTAATTTTTTTCTCTTTCAGGAACGTCTGCTCTTACCTCACACAAGGTGCTTGGGAGCAGCACAAGGCAGAGCAGGTTTCTTGGCTTTGCTTCCTTGTTCCAATGCAGGGCAAGACTTTCCCCCAGACTCCCTGTCCTTTTGGGGCTGGGCACAGGGCTGGGGCAGGACATGTGAGGCCAGCTGGACAGTGAGGGGGAACAAGCAGTACCCCTGGCAGCCGCCCCAAAGCTGGACAGAATTATTTATGGAACAGATTTCCTCCAGGTTGTGTTACAGGGATGGGGGTGAACGGGGCAGACCCCAGCACTGGACAAGTGGGGGATTTTGGACATCTCACCACCCAAGAAAGCAGAGTGAGCTGAGGGGTCCAGTGCTGATATAGCAGTGTTTTGGAAGATATCTTTTAAAAGAGCAGCTCTGGTGTTTTCTTCCCATGTGTTTTGTGTGATTTTTTTGATGCAAGCAAATTTACCATTTTTGTAAGGTTTGTAAAGACAAACCAGGCTGAACCCCCTCACTGCTGCCATTGGCCCCATAGGATTTTTCAGGGCTTGGGTGTTATTCCAGAGGCCTGACAGAATTATGGTATGTGGTTTCCTAATATTGCAAACACACCTTTTTTTTTTTTTTCTTGTTAAATGGAAATGTTTAAAACCAAAATGCAAGATTCACCTGGGTTTTTTTAGAGAGGGAAAAATGAAATGTTGTGAAAACAAATATTTTCTTTTTTTTCCCCTAAAATGGGCTTTAATTTTAACTCTGTATTTCTGATAAGTGAAATCAGTGTCTAAATTACAGCTGGGGAATTGAACTCAGCATACAGAGCAGACCTGTGAGAAAGCACCTGCCAAGGCAGTGCTGCCTTCAGCTTGGGCCTGAGGGTTTTATTGGATTAACATGTGGGAATCAGGGTGTAGGTTGGGAGCTGCAGGCACTACTTCCAACACAAATCTGGTAAAACTGGACACTTTTTGAAATAGATGCCCCATTTTAAATCTGTCCCCAACTTTTTTTTGCACCTGTTTGCTCAGGCGCTGCAATTAGCTGAACGTACACAAGCAGCAATGAGATGCTTAATTGCAAGTGCACATTATTTCTAATCTCGGGGGGTATCTTGAGGCAGTTTTTAACAAAAATCTTAACTCCTTCATACCGAACTGGAACATTTCTGTGTGTCCCAGCAGCCGGTGTGTTCTCCAAACCCATGTCTCTCTGTCCCTAACTGTGGAAACAGATTTTTCAGTCTCCAGCGTAGAATTTCCCATTACAAACCCCGAGGAGCTTGCAGGAGTTGGGGTACCCGTGGGGCGTTGTGGGGGTCTGGGGCACTTCCACGGCATCGCACGGGGCTGGCTGGTTCTCTGGGGCCGGTGTGTTCTTGAGGAGCTCGCCTGAACCTGGTCCCCCATTCTACCCCGGGATGGACAGCCCAGCGCTGAGGGAACACTGGAGTACTTCATGTAACCAACCCCCGCGGGGCATCGCTCGGGGTCGGACAGCCGCAGTTCCCGCTCGACTTCGTTGGCTCCACCGGCTCCGTCCTGGTAAGTGCGCGGGGGCGACCGAGGGGACCGAGCAGTTCGGCCCCTCGGGGAGCGGAGAACGCTCTGATTTGCATATCGCCTCCGCTGGAGCCAATGAGAAGGCACAGCCGGCGCCGTGATAGAGACGGGCAGGCGAAGCGGCCAATGGGACGCGGGTGGGGCGGGGCGGCGGGCGCGGTGCCCGGAGGCGCAGCCGGGCGGGCTCTCGGGGTCACTCGGAGCCGGGCAGCGGCGGTAGCAGGTGGGTCTGGGGCGCTTGTGGGTGCCATGCTTTGGGCTGTAGGGTCCGGTGGGTCGTCTCTGTGGGGCTGAAAAGGTGCCGTGGGTACGGGGGACGAAAGCGTGGGGCAGTGCGGGGCTGGGGAGAGGCATGCGTGGAACTAATGGACCTTGCCTGGGGCTCTGTGGAGGGCTTCGGGGTCCCGCGTGGGGCTGGAGCACCGTGTGGGGAAGGAGATGGTGCCCTCAGCTCTTGCTGTGGGAATGGGGATAGAATGGGGGGTCTCACCCCATATAGCCCCCTCAGTGCAGGGAGTGCCCGAGAGAGTTAATGCGGAGATGCCCGAGCGTTGCTGAAGGCACTGGGGTGCACTGGGTGGCAGGGGACGGGGCTGTCATCATCTATGCCAGCGAGATGGTGCTCGATGGAGGGGATTTCTGTTTTACCCGCTTCACCTCACTAGACGAAGCTCCTGGGTGCAGCCGTAGGGCTTCCTCTAACACCACCGACCAGAAAGACCCTGCAGGGTGTGTGCATTACTATATAGTGCCTTTGGCAGCAGGTATAAGTGGTTGCACAAGGTAGATGTGATTTTTTTTTTTAAACTTCTGCTATTTTTCCCTTTCTCTAGGCATACAAACTCTTTCAAAGCTTCTGTTTTTAAAATGAATGTTCGAGTGAACTTGCTCTTCTCAGGAGACAGTATTTTACACTATGAGCAGCCGTGGGTGCTGGTGCAAAAAACCCTTAAAAATAAAGTAAAAAAAAGGCCAGGAGCTGATACTTTACGGTTTTAAACATCGAGTTTAAATAGTGTCTCACCATAATGGGCTATTAAACTGTTGAGGTGGATTTGGGATATCACTGGGGTATCAACCCCAGCCTGGAAACTGGCAATAAAAGTTAAAAGAGTTGAAAGCACAAATTGCTCCTTCCTTTAAAATATGGGGAAGCTATCTCCTTCCTGCCTCCTTCCCTGCCCTGTTGAAGGGCTGGGGAGAATAATTAAATGCATCTGGCAGAGCCTGTATCTGGCTTTTATGGGCTGTTTTCCTGAAGGTGTGGTGGGTTTGATTTGGATGGCAGTGCTGCAATTTGGAGATACTTGGGTATTATTTCCAGCCTGGTACCCTGGAGATGGGACAAAACTGCTGGGGGGGACAGAAATGCTGCTGATGGAGAGGGAACCTCTGCCAGGGGATGTACCAGGAGTGTGAGGTTGAGCAGGAATAGCTTCCCAGCAGTGCTCAGATTTTAGCAGCCCAAGGGTGGGATGCTGGTCTTTGGAGGCGCACTAGTCCTTGGCACTGCAGCTCAATGACAGCAACCTGTGTTATGCAGGAAGGGGAAGGCAAGGTTGGAATGGATCTTAGTGCTCACAGGAGCCAGTGGTGGTGGAGTGCTGGTGGAGGAAGGGGTAGCCGGGGGCTTTTCTGTGGGCTTGATGTGGTGGAGCAGGTGGGGCTTGTGCTAGGGAAAATATGTGTTGGCATCGAGAAAAGCAGATTTTTGGAGAGTTGATGGAGAAGTTGTTGCTTCTGCTGAAATGCATGGGGAGGGGTGATAGCATGTGGCCTCTCTGGTGGCTTTGGGCCTGGAGGATGGAGCATGACTGGTGCTGGAGGGGGGTCCAGTGGGGAAGGCTGGCATGATGGGAACTGTTCATGGTGCCCATCCTGCCCACAGCAGAGGTGTCTGCTGGGATCACTGCTTGTGCAATTATTTTTTCTTATTTTCTAAAAAAATAAAAAGAAATAATCTCCGCTTCCCAAAGTTGTATTTGCCCATGTTGAGGTCCTTTCCCAGTGCTGTTAGAGCATCTTCCCACTGGGATGGGGCAGAAAATAAGGACAATTCCTGAATAAAAACCATATGCATCCATTGAGAACGTCACTGCTGTGTAATCAGATGTGCTTCAATTACCTGCTTGCAGAAGGAGAAAGTTTGCTGGAAGGTTTGAGATGCTCAGCACCAAGACTATCTTCTGTCTGGTTGCAGCTCCCAGGCTGCCTCAGGGGAAGAGTTATTTCTGGGCGCCAGCAATGCTGGATGCTGAGTCAGGGATCCCCCCTTGGGATTTGGCACTGGGCTCTTGGGGTGCTGCTGACCCCTTGTGCATGGAGATAAGTGATTAAATACAGCATTTGCACTGCCAAGGGGTGCTGCCATTTGGGGTCACCTGGGTGATAGTTTCTTGGAGAAAGCCTGGAATCTATTGCAAGCAATGAGATGATTTTAGAAATGGGAAAAAAAAAATCTAACTTTAATTGTCAGATTTATTCTGGAGAAAAGACTAAATCAAAACCAAATTGGCAAACAAGGAGTTTCTTGTTTATTTCCATTTTGTATTTATTTTAGTCCCCCCAAGCTGTCCCTTGAAATTGAATTTGCTCAGCATTGATGTAGCTGCTGGCAGGAGGCTGCTTTGAGTCGCCTGTGGAGGGCTTGGACTTCACCAGAATGTGCTGTATGGGGAGGGAAACTTCACATTTAATAGCCAGAGGTGAAATATTTCTTTCCAAAAAGTCTGGCTGGGTCTGGTTGTTTGGGCCAGGGGAGAAGATATGATTGATAGGAGCCTGCTTATTTTTGATGGCAAAAGACCCGGTTAGAGCGTGCCAAGGAGTGGGTAGTGGGATGTCAAGTACTTTCTCACATTTTACAGATGGTTTATGTAACCTTCTTGTCTATATTATTATTATTATGGTTTTTTTCCCATACAGTTACATAATCCTAATTTCTGAAAGCTTTAGGAAATTGCATTCCCCACTGTGATGTGTCTGTATATAATGGCCTCTGAGTTTGTTAGGATGCAGCACTTGGCCCTTCTGTCAGCCATCTCCCAAGAAGCTCAGGCAGGTGTGGAATAAGTATTTATACATTTGTTGTTACCATATTTCCTTAATTATTTTTTTTAGCCATCATCGAAAGCTGTGTCAGCACCTCAGGAGCAGGAGGAGTGCAGGCTGGTGCCTCTCCCTGCTGATGCAGAGCAGAGGCTTTGCTGCTGGCTCCTGCATTCCTCTTTTTCCAGTCTTTTTGAGATCTGTTGCCTGTGGCAGAGTCCTGCTCTTACTTTTTTTGGAGGGAGCAGCTGAAATCCATGCTGTGGCCAGGAATGGCTTTGGGGGCCAGGAGCTGTAGAACACTGGTGTGTAAAATATCCTCAACTGCATCCTGTCCCTAGCACCTTCTTCCCTTGGAAGAGCAACAACCCATAAGTGTTTATGGCTTTTGCTTTCCCCAGTATACATTCATCTTTTGAAATAAGGGAGGGAGAAAAGAAAATACTGCCTTTTTTTTTTCCCATTTCACATGAAAACGGAAAGTGTTGTGTCTCTGGGTCCCTGCACTGGAGGAGATGGACCACAGGCTGCCAATGGGATGCTCACAAGAGAGTTCAAAGGAATTTTATCCCTGTGATTTTTTTTATTTTGAAGCAACCTGGAAAAACCACCAAGCAAGCATTTCCTTGCCGTTGCCTTGCTAGATAACCAGCAAAAGAGGCAGATTATTTTTAATGGATTTATATTGTAAACTGAGCGGATAAAACCACCCCTCTCTGGAAGTCTTTTGTGTGTTGTTGGCATGGGCATGTTTGTCTCACTCTGGAGGATGCAGAGAGACTGAACCCAACTTGCTTTTGCCTGAAATATTTTTCTGGCAGGGATTGGTGACCCATCCTGCTCACTTGTTCCTCTCACTGCAGCTGAAATTGAGGGCAGCCTCTTATTTCACATATTTAAAAAAAAGATAGTTATGACTTGGAACTTAACTAAAACCACTTCAGAAGCTTAAAAATATTAGCTAGGCAGAATGGTTAAGCAAGTGTGTTGGGAACATACACTGTTGTATTTAAGTTAGTTGCATGCAGTAGTTTTCTCACTGTGTTACTCTTCCTTGTTTAAAAACCTTCCCTTGCTGCTGCTCTTCTGTTAGTAGACTGATACCTTCTGGTTTCTGGGAGGTGATTGGTGACTGCATCTGCCTCTGAAATGTCCCCATGGGATGGGTGGCACCGTTTTGCCTGGGAGAAGCTCAGGAGATACTGGGGTCTCCATGGGAAGAAGGCGTTAAACCTGGAGCAGGGACTGGCCATAGATAAAGGAGACCAGGGAGTTTACTTCAGTCCCTAGTAAGTCAGGGGCTCATTCTGGGCATGATGGAGGTTTGTTAGGGCGCTGGGCAATTAAAGCAGCTCTGTTTGCATTTTGGTTTTTTGTTTGAATAAAAGTTGCCATGCCCGGCCTGCTGGGATGTTGGCTGCTTGCACAATGTGCATGCTAGGAAGTAAATCGATCCACGTGAGCAATAGTTTCAATTTTATGGCTTCCCTGTTTATTTTAAAGGAGGGAGGAGAAAGTCAAGTGGCCAGGATTAAAAAAAGAAGTTGATTTTTAATTCAAGTTGTGATGTGTGAGTGTGAGAAATGGCACTCGATTATGTGGGTGCATCCTTATGTGTTGGGATGGAGCTGAGGATTATGTGGAGCTGCCTTGTTGGTCTTAAGAAGGTCATATTTTGTTAGTAATCCCAATTTGAATTTATTATCACCATCTTCTGGGTCTGTGCTCAGCAGGCTGGCATTGCAGGTGTCTTAAAACACTCTTGTCTGGGTAAAATCGCTGTTCCAGTCTTCCCTCTCCTGCTGCACAAGGACAGTTTGCTCGACACGAAGATATTTTGCCAGAAGAAGTAGTTCTTGTGATCAAAGGGGAAGTGGAACCCCAGTGGGACAGTGCAGAGAGCCAGCTGCTATGCTAATTGGGTTGTTCTTCATTCTCAGTTGGCAGGTGTGATGAGGATGTCAATGCTGCTGCCCAGCTTGAGGGGCTGGGATTTGGGGTGATGCTCACCATTCATGGCCCCACATCTTCCCGCTGGGCATTTAACTTACTTGTATTTTTAGCCTGACCTTTGCATTTTAAAGTAACTCCCTCCCATGTTGCAATCAGAAGCTTTTAGGGCTGTTGTGGTGCCGTGGAAGTGAAAGCACTTTGCGCTAAGTGAGTCTTAAAAAACTAAATGCCAGAGCAGCCGACTCTTATTTTTCCATCCTGATAATCTTCATCATTAAAAAAATTCAACCAAATATAGCCTTGGTTTATTTTTTTAAAAGCAGATGGTAAGATGCTAAATGCTGTTTGTGGAAACAGCAAGTCAAAACATCTTCCCATGGCTGCAATAGGCAGAGGAGCTGCCATGGGAAGTTTTGGCTGCAGTCTCATCACCCCTCTCTGACCATGGTGGAGCGTCATCTGTGGCTTGAAACTGTGGTCTCAGTTCTCCCTTCTTCTTAAATCCTGAAATCCTCTTTTAGAATACAGCACATGTGGTTTCTTTCCCCTCCACCCCTACCTCTTCTTACGAGGTATTTTCGCACTGTGTCTCTGGGTGAACACCTCCCCAGACTCTCCCTGGACCTTCAATCCTTCTCCAGCAATTGCATAGTGGCGAGGTAAGACCCCTCAAAACGCTCGCCAGCCTTGCTATTCCTCCTCCCTTTCCCCTTCTGTGAGCCTCTGAGAGGGATCTGCAACATGAAGTTTCCATTTGGAGCTGGCGAATTTCTGGTATGCTGATTTCTAGGAAACGTGGCTTGGGATCAGGATCGTGTGGTTGGTGAAACCCTAACATGTGCGATACCTGCCTGTTCTCAGCCTGGGGTCAGACATCTGCATCCCATTCTCTGCTCTGAATTTTCACCTATTTCTCTGCATTGGAAGATAGCAATACCTGTGTGGAGAGGGAATTGTAAAATTAAATGACTTGTTTTTATGATACGTATTTCTGTGCTTCTCCTACCTGTCCATATTTATATCCCAGGGAAAAGAAGCAGGAGGGAGGATGGTTTATCCTGGCTTCATTTACAGACTTACATTAACTTGTGTGTAGTAGCAGCAGTGGGAGAGTAGAATCTGCTTGTTTTATCAGAAACACCCATGGGCTTTTGTACGGGGTAATTAATTAGTTCCCTCCCTATGTCCAGAGTATACATGGTCCTGCAATAAGAAGATTCAGGCTCTGACACCACCAGCAAACTTGCTCAGCTCTCAGTGACATCCCTGTCTGCTTGGCATTTAAGTCTTGGGCAGTAGCAGATATTTTTTTGTCCTACAACTGTTTGTTTCAAATCAATTGGGATTTTGGACCCCAGCCAGCCTCCTTCTGTTGCTCCAAATGGCATATAAGTGGGAGCAGCATGCTCTTTTCTCTAACCTAGTTGGAGCTGTTTTTGCTGGACAGAGAAGTCGTGAGCTCTTTTATAATGGGGACCACATCTTTATAGCTGGTCTTGTGGGCTCCATCCCTCCCACTGCTTCTGACGCAGAGCATCTGCCCTCCTGCTCGCCTTGGCCAGCTTCCCTGGATGACTCCTCTAATCGCTTACGTAGAAAAATAATGAGAAGGATGTGTATGGTGTATTTTTAGATGTCTCTTGGTGGGATTTAGGAATCGGCAAGCCAGAGCCAGCACCTCCCCTTCTGTCTTCTGCATCCCAGTGGTAGATGCTTAGTGGACCTTGGGAGATTCTGCCCCAGGAGGTGGACTTCTTCAGCAGGCTTCTTCCCTTTTCAGGCTTCTTCTGGTCCTTATTAAATGGGTTATGGGTGCTACATCCCTGGTGCTGCACTGGATCTGTGCCAGGAAGCCTTGAGCTGGTGCACGGTGCCAGTGGCATGCTGATGCCATGATGGGTGCCACTACCTCCTTGCTCATCTCCAAGAGGAAGGCCATGGTGGTGGCATGGCAGTGTGAACTGTGAGGGCTTGAAGACCATCCCAGCACCAGAATCATAGAATCATGGAATGATTTGGGTTGGAAGGAACCTTTAAAGGCCTTCTAGTCCAACCTCCCCACCACAAGCAAGGACAACTTCCACTAGACCAGGTTGCTCAGAGGTCCGTCCGAACTGACCTGGAATATTTCCAGGGATGGGGCAGCCGTCACCTTTCTGTGCAACCTGTGCCAGTGCTTCACCACCCACACTGTCAAACATTTTTTCCGAAGTAACTGATGGCATGTTTTCCAGTATATAAGTACCTGCAAGATAGTGGATCTCACCACAAGTTGCTTTTTCAGTGTGTTTTTTTTAAGATGTTCCCATCTGAAATCTCAGCAGAGCAGTGGAAACTTAAATGTCACCCCAAAGACTGTGATAGTTGAGCATTGCAATAAGTAGTTTCCTTATTTTTCCCTTTGCTTGTTCCATTGCAGGGCTCTTTGTGTCTCAGTGGCTTCCTGTGCTGGGGGGAGGGGCTGGGCTCCAGTTCTTCCCTTTCCACTTGGGTGTGAGGAATGCAATTCTTCTTTTGCTGCCCTTGGAGCTGAAAACATCCTTTCTCTGCTGTTTTTGAATCCTCCAAATGAATGATTTCTCCTGCTGGTTAACATCAGCTTCCACACCAAAGACTGGGGGAAAGTTTCGCAATTAGAGTGACTTTAATAGATCTGGTTTATTTCTGAAAAAACCATTGCTTTGCAATTCTCTATCACATGTTTCCTTGATGATGTATCATGCAGCAGCGCAGCTACCAAAATAGCCTTTTGGTCTGAAGGAAATCATCAGGAAATATGTTTTTGAAACCATAGGCAACTCCTTTTTCACCAGGAACCATTGGAAAAAGTCTGCGTTTGATGGAAAATGTGGCTTTTTGCCCCCAAAAATGTGGTTCCTTAGATTCTTGCTGTGAATTTTCTGTTTATTCACCCAGATAGTTGGGATTCTTTTGGTGTTGGGTTTGCTTTATTTTTTGGAGAAGATGCTTGCTGTGCATTGTGTTTCCATGAAGGGTGATAAACCCTTTCCTTTTACACCACCTTTCCTGGTCCTCCTGGGCTGAAGGGGCCGCACGCTGTGTCTCCCCAGGTCCAGTGCCTATGCAAAGGAGACCATGACCACTGATGAGGCCACCAAGAGCGAAGGGGAGGTGCAGGCAGTGGCCCTCACTGAGCGTGGGGAGGACATCACGCCGGCTCAAGACCGAGGGGTTCTGAAGGTGAGGAGGACTTCCAAGAATGTCCTGTCTTTCTTTTTGCATTTTGGGGTGTATGGTCACATTGCTGGGCTGCATCCCCAGCCCTTGGGGTCACACAGTACTTTCAGGCCTGTAGGATTGAGTTCTTTTATTTGAAAGGCATCAATTGGAGTGAAGAAGGATGGGAGGGGTGTTTGAGCTGCTCCATGAATTTCACTGCTATTGTGTTCCTAATCAGATTATTAGTTGTAAATCCACAAAGAATTTTTGTATGTGACTCACAGACGTTAGAAAGAGCACATTACTGAGGTCATCCAGTCTGCTCCACAACCCCTTTTCATAGTCAGAGCCATTTCTGGATAGATCTGCTCCCCAGCACTTGCTCTTCTCCAGTTAAATAGCACCTTTCCTCTAAGAATAGCATCCTCCCCTGCTCCATCCTCAGCTTGAGAACTGCTTGTTCCAGGCTGTAGCATTCAGAAAAAAAGAAGTGTTGACAAGAAGTGAGTAGTGAACAGACACACCCCTGTGAGTAAAATGTGTACGGACAGAAAGTGAGTGTAATTGCATTAACTTCGGGTTTCGAATGGCGGTGTTTATCCAGACACCTCCGCAAAGTACAGGCAGGTCTCTACTCCCAGCCCTGTCCCACTGTGTTGCCGTGGCTCTGGTTTAGGATTTATTTTTAGGGGCTGATGGAAGGATGAATTGAATGACTCCCACTTGAGCCTTCTGTTTGTTTAGAGCGGCACTGTGGTGTACATGCATGTGTGTACATAATAATAGATGCTTATGTAAATGCATGTGTGTTTGTGTCTCTCCTTCCATGTGTATCCTCAGCTGTCCCATGGCCCCTGCTCATGGGTGGTTTCTCTCTTATAGATCATTAAGCGACCTGGAAGTGAAGATGAGTCTCCCATGATCGGGGACAAGGTTTATGTCCACTACAAAGGCAAACTGGCCAATGGTAAAAAATTTGACTCCAGCCGCGATCGGAATGAGCCCTTTGTCTTCAGCCTGGGCAAGGGTGAGCTGGTCCAGGGATGTTCATCCGTGGGGATGCTGGAAGGTGGGATGATCCCAGTAGGAGCAGGTGGGATCACTCTGGTGGGATCAACTGACCCTGTTTCAGTACAGATGGATGGTGTCAGCCCTGCCCTAAGTGGCTTGGGTGTATGGGGTTTTTTTGGGTGCCATCCTTGCAGCACCTAGGCTGGTTTTTTTTCTGGGCTGCTGGTTGCTCCCTCCTGCCTGACATTTGCCTCTCTCCTAGGTCAGGTAATCAAGGCATGGGACATTGGGGTGGCTACCATGAAGAAGGGAGAGATCTGCTACTTGCTCTGCAAACCTGATTATGCATACGGCTCTGCTGGCAGTGCCCCCAAAATCCCCTCCAATGCCACTCTCTTTTTCGAGGTAAGTAATGCTGGTGAGCTGGTGAGCCTTGCTAACCAGCTTACAAATAACAATAATAATTTAAAAAACCCACAACCGACAACAAAAAACCCAGCTTGGATTCCTGAAGTGTGTCCCTCTGCTCCAGGAACTGCTGCCAGCGTTTTCTCAGAAATGAGCTGGGAGGCTGGGACTGAAACTCCGGCTGAGGAGAGCCCTGGTGCCGGGGTGGGGAGTGGGCAGATTCCTGGTTTAAACATGTACAGGGGAAGGAGAAAGCAGCTGGGAAATGCCTCCAGGTGCTAAAAAACAATTGGTGCTGTGGGGTGGTAGGAAAGCCACACTTTTGGCACAGTGTGGTTGCTGGGACGAGGCATTCCTCCCAGGCCGGGCTCACTGGGACAAGGCAGGAGGAATGGGTCTGTCCTAAATTAGGGCTTAGTCCTTCCAAGTTAAGTGTGGGCTAAGCTGTGGGTTGGAGTTGGTCCCATCAGAGGATGAAGGGGAAACTCCTGCCTAACCTGGTCCCAGGCAACTTTCACAGCATCTTGTAGCAGTAGCTGTGTTGTACCCTTACAGGTTTAATAAACTTATTTTTACTGTTATTTTGTGTTATGCTTCAGGTACTGGATGTGCCCCAATTTCTAATAAACTCTGTGTATTACGCTGTGGCTTGGAGCTGGATTTTATGGACAACTTTTGCTCCTCAGCTGAATGGAGAATTAGCTTGGCTTGGTTCTCCAGCCAGAGGATGAACTGTTGCTTTGTGGCTTTGTTTTTCCCTTCTCCTTCCCCCCTCCCTAAGCTCTGTCCACTTTTTCTTTATTTTTTTTAGGTTGAGCTGCTTGACTTCAAAGGCGAGGACTTGTTTGAGGATGGAGGAATAATCCGAAGGATCAAGAGAAAGGGGGAAGGTTACTCCAACCCTAATGAAGGTGCTACTGTGGAGAGTGAGTGCTTGTCCCTTGTAGGGGAGCTGGAGGGATCAGCCTGTCCTGAGCCACCCCACTTTCTTCTCCCTGGCAAGGACCTACTGTACAGGCTGTAGGTGGCCATGCATCAGGATATGATGCAGTTACGTCTATCCAGAGGCCAGATGGGGTGGAAAGGGGCTGGGAGAGCAGCAGTGCACTGCTGACCCAGGGATGCACCTCTGAGCTCTCCTTGGCTGGTCCCTGTGATGGCTCTACCAGAGCTGCTGCCCTGGAGGGCTGGTTGGAAAACCCTGAGCCCAGAGCTGCTCAGCCAGCATCTGTGGGGAGGATGGAAGAAGCAAAGCCCCATGGGGTTTCAGAACTCTGCCATCTCCTTCTGGGGGAGGTTGTCAGCCAGGAATCATCTCTGAAAGGACATAATAACAAGTCTCCCCATACACCGATGTCCCACAGCCCATTACCCTTGCTTTACTTGTTTCAAATTAATGTGTCCATTGGAGCAAATGCTGTGAGTGGGAGCACACGTGTCAGAATCATGGAGATGGATGCCCTGCCAGGCCATCCTGCGGAGCCAGCACTGCCCATGTAGGGCAGGAATGGAGAATGGTGGGCTGATCCCTATGGCAGCCCACCAGCCCTGCCAGCCTTTCTGTGGTCCTTAATTCATTGAGACCTACACATCCTTGTATGTTTAGAGCCCTGACACCCTTAAATACATCCCCATGAGAAAGGACAAGGAGAAGGCAGCCTTGCAGTGAATGTTTTGGGTGCAAATAGATTTTGTTGTTTTTTTTTCATTTTTTTGTAACAAATACAACTCTGTTTATGGTGGGCACTATGCTGGGGATGGCACAGTAGCTGTGGGGACATAGCAGCCCACCCTGGGATGAGGCTGTGATCCAGGGGAGCAGCGACGGTTTACTTCAGCTGTGTATTTGGGAGGTGCTGGAACTAGGCTGGAAGAAAGCATGCTTCCAGAAGCAAGTATCTCCAGGTTTTTATAGGTTTTAAGTTTTATAGACCTTAGTTCACAGTTGGGATCCCTAAAACCTGGGCTGCAGTCAAAATCTGGCATTCCAGCTTTTGTTACATCCTTTCCACCCACCCCTCCTCCTTCTCAGTTTTTAATCTGAGTACAAATTGCTGTCAGCACATCAAGTTCGTGTGCCAGCCGCACTCAGTACACTCTGTTCTCAGCTCTTCAAAAACAAAATCGCTGCAGGCACCAAGAGAACAATAAGTCAGAGCTGCAACCACAGTGATGTTCCTTCAGTGGCTTTTTTTTCTCTGTAATCCAAGAGCAACTGCAACCAGCTGACCTGCTCCTGGAAACCTGAGTGGAGATTTTCCCCCCTTTGCTTGCCTTATTTTATGTGCAATTAAAATAGAGAAAAACTATCCTTGAAAGGAAGGATCATGGCATCCTCTTGTGGATCCTGTTTTAATGTGGGATCTTCCTATTGCTGCCACATCCTACAGAGGGTGGAACTTGGAAGGGCTGTAGTGCTGCTTTTGAGGTCAAGGATTATGGATCTGTACTCCCTAGGAACATGCAGAGAGATGGCATGGTGCTGGGGGGTTGCTGGGTTACCTGTATTTTAGGCAGAACTTTTCAGTTTTCCTATGCCTAAGGAAATAGCCAAATTGGTATTAGGTAGTGCAAAAGCAGAGGTTGGCTCTGTAGAAGCAGGATTTGCCTTTTGTCCTCATCCCAAGATGGGTGAGCTCACACCAGGCTGAGCCTGGTGGTCACTGTGCACCAGTGATGGGAAGCTGGCATCCTCTGCTCGTCCATGCTTGAGTTCCAGCATGGCTTTGGTGGCTGCAGCTAAAGGGTTGAACTTGCTGTAGAAATGGGGGGCTGTCTGTGGGCTTGCTTGGTCCATGTGTCTCATACTGGGGACTTCCTGTAGGCCCCAGGGCAGGGCAGCATCATGCAGTGGAGGTGGGCAGGTTTCCTTCAGCCCAGGCCGCAGCTGTCCATGGCAGAGCCCAGACCCTCATAGCTGTTTCTGGTACACTGTCTACTTTGGCTTGTCCTGCTGCTCACCTCCTGCCACCACAGTGGGATGGTCAGTGCCCTGTAGCATCTCGGGTAACACCCTGCTCTCTCCAAGCAAAGATTAGGCTCACATCCTTGCAGGCCACAAAATCTCTAAGCACAGTTGTGACAATAGGAATGCCCATTGTGAATTTTTCCTCTTAAAAAGCTTTTTTTTTTGTTTCATTTTTTTAACAGTATGTAGGAGTTCCTTATAAAATTGGTTTTACTTTATGCCTGCCTGCATGTGTATGCCTTGTACTCTGCAAGCAGAATGCAAAGACCATGAAAGCGTCCCTAAAGCCTGGAACACCTTCAGGATTGAATAAATAACAAATAATCTTGCTGTGAAAACGCAGCCAGGAGTGCCAGGTGGTGGATGTGCCAGGTACCGAGTGTCCGCTCTGGCTGCACTTCTGCCAGCGTCTGGGGCTGGAACAGCACGGTTACTGGTTGAAGATTAAAAATAAAAAGTTTATCTTGTACTTTGAGTTCTGAGAGTCAGGAGAACATGGCCTTGTTTCCGAGGTAGAAGTCAAGGCAGTATAGTGCTGTATAGAAGATTTGTAATCACCGTGATAAACTCTGCGTGGCGGCATGCCAGGAGCAATATCCAGTTCCAGTAAGACTTGACTCGTGCAGTTGAGTACGAGGGGAACATATTAGTCACGATGTTTATCTGTTGTTTGGTCCTTAGTTAGACGAGATATGCCTGCCTTGCTTTTTAGCAATGTTCCTAAACCCTCCCCATCCTTCTCTGCACTAGGAGGTCCTTGGCTGCGCCCGGCCCTTTGTCTTCCCTCTTCCAGGACTGGAGGCTTTGCTGGATTTTGGGAGAGATAAAAATACTTTCTAGGATACTTTGGAGCCCACATTGCTCCAAGGTTTGGGTAACGGTGGGTGCGATCCTGCCACATTCCATCTTGTCCCCCTGCAGTTCATCTGGAGGGATTCTGTGGTGGCAGCAGGTTTGACTGCAAAGACGTGAAGTTCATTGTGGGTGAAGGAGAGGACCATGACATCCCCATCGGCATTGACAAAGCCCTGGAGAAGATGCAGAGGGGAGAGCACTGCATCCTCTACCTCAGCCCACGGTAAGAATCATCGCATTTGTGGAAGTTGGCTGTCCTGAAAACAGAACTCTCCAGGAGAGTCTCAGGTTAGCAATGCCAGCAAGAATAGTAAGAGAGACCAGTGGCGTACCGGCAAGAACCTTGAGATGCTTTAAAAAAATCAGGTAAAAGGGCTTTATCCAAGTCCAGTGTCTGAAGTCTCCCTGGAAATTGCCAGGGCTGGGTCCTTAGGCTGGAGAGAACCTTTGTAAAAAGATGGCTTTGATGCAGCCAGAAGGGCTGATTCCCAATATATAATGCATTGTATATTGTCAGGTATCTTTGCTTGTGGAGAATAATATCACCGTGTCCCCAAAACGTTAGAAAGCTATGGGCAGGGAGCTTGGATGTGAAAACAGAATTGGCAACATGGGCCTGCGTTTATGGCCAAGGGCTGCTGAAATGAAGGGTTTCCCCAGTCCTCTGACTGCCTCCTTCTGCCGTCCAGGTATGGCTTTGGCGAGGCGGGGAAGCCAAAATATGGCATCCAGGCGAATGCTGAGCTGGTGTATGAGGTTACACTGAAAAGCTTTGAGAAGGTGAGGGCAGAGGCGCGCTGGTCCCTTCTCAGATTACGGGAATGTCGAGCCTTGTGTAGCATCCAGCCGTTGTCCCTGGTGTGTCTGCAGCCTGACCCCTGCTGAAGTGGACACGTCACCAAGGAGCTTTGTGTTCTTAATTTGTTCTTCTCTGTTGGTTTGTTTTATTCTTGTGGCTGGGGTCCAAGGCTGGGGCTCTTATTTGTTCCTAGGCTTGTCCTTTTGTACTTTGTTTTTCTTTTATTTTTCCTTCTCCTTTTTCCTTTTTTCATTTTCTCCTTTTATCTCCTTTATATCTTTTTTTCTCTCCTTGTTTCTTTTTTTTCTTTTATTTTTCCTTCTCCTTTTTCCTTTTTTCATTTTCTCCTTTTATCTCCTTTATATCTTTTTTTCTCTCCTTGTTTCTTTTTTTTCTTTTATTTTCTTCCCCTTTTTTTCCTCCCCTTTTTTTCCCCCCCTTTTTTCCCTGGGCTGCATAGATAAGAGCTGATGCATCCAGCCAGCTAGCCCTGAGGAGCTTGGCTGTGCCTATGAGGAGCCTGGGAGTGGGATGCAGGAGAAGCCCATGGGATGGGGCAGATGCTACTGTGCCACATCCCTAGATGGGTCCCCTGCCCCTGCCATCGCCCTGGCTCCTTGCTCTGGATATGGCCCTGGTGAGCCCTGAGCATGAACAGGCTGTCCCAGTGAGTGGTGTGGTCCTGCTGGGGAAGGGGGACTGCTGCACTCCCCTGGGAGTGCTCCAAGCATTCCTTTGCAGGCCAAGGAGTCGTGGGAGATGGACACCAAAGAGAAGCTGGAGCAGGCTGCTGTCGTCAAGGAGAAGGGCACAATGTACTTCAAGGTTTGTGAACTTGGGGATGGCAGAGGCGAAGGAAGGGGAGCTGGAAATTAATTTGGGGTGACATCAGATACATGACTTGGCAGCCGTCAGTGTCAGAGAAGCCATGGGCCCCCAGACAGTGCTGGGGAAGGCGAGTCCTGCCCTCCCTCTGTCTTTTTCTCACTCCTTGATGCTGCCTGAGATATCTCCTTTCCCAGTGTTGCCTTGGCTGTGTATGCTCCCTGAAGAGCAGGACAGCAGATTGAACCCTTCCTGGGCCAGGGCTAATGCTGAGAGACTTTAGAGTTCCCTGTCACAGCTGGGGCATCCCAGTCCTCCCCACTGCTCTGACTTGGCTTTTCCCCAGCCTGCTGTTTTTGTAGGTGTTCAGCATCCTCCTCCTTTCATTTATTTATTGAACACACCACCTTACACTTGTAACCTGTTGTGAGATGTTCTGGGAGCAGACTGAGAATTGTCGCTTGGATTCCTCTAGCCTCTTCTTTGCTCCATCCCAGGAAGGCAAGTACCTGCAGGCAGTGATTCAGTATGGGAAGATTGTGTCCTGGCTGGAAATGGAGTACGGCTTGTCTGAAAAAGAGTCAAAAGCCTCTGACTCCTTCCTCTTGGCTGCTTTCCTCAACTTGGCCATGTGCTACCTGAAACTGCGAGAGTACACCAAAGCTGTCGAGTGCTGTGATAAGGTAGAGGTGCATGAGCCCTGGGGATGGAGCACCCTCTTCTCCTGCTTGTTTTCATTGGGAGTTCGTTGGGATTTTTTTGATTTCTTTTCATATAAGAAGCAATTTCCAAACAGCAATGGGATGATGGCATCCTTTCTGCACCTCAAGGTCTCATGGATGCTGTGTGCTTAGGACTGAAAATGCCTTTTGGGGTTCAAAATCCACCTGGGCATGTGTTTACAACAGCTTTTCTTCCTAAGCCAGATCCATGAGACTGGATCTGTGTACACTGATGACCTTGGGGTTTAGATCTGTTTAGATCTGCTCAGGCTGGGTCTGGGCACTGGGTTCTGCTCTGGTGTGACAGAGGCAGGCTCTGTGGAGCTGCAGTGGGTCTCCAAGCCAGCTGAGGGCTGGGTTTTGCCAGTCCCTAAAAGATCTTTGACCTTGTCTTTGTCAGGAAACTCTGAATTCTTTTATAAAAGGCTTAAATTTAAGCATCTTGCTTGTGGGAAAGCTAATAAAGCTAGTTGTCTTAATCTAAAAGGTAAATCATGTCTGAGGTGCATATATGGCTTTTACTAAAGGAAAATAATGTAATTGCTGGAACAGGGAGACAAAAGGGCTTGGGTTGAGTGTTTACACCTTATATCTTGCCTGTGGATTTGTCTGCCACTGACTCTGTCACACTCAGGGGTATTTTAAGCAAGGAGAAATAAAAATCTGTATTAATGACCTGCCATCTGGTCATTGAGATGAGGCAATTTTTGTTGAGTAAGATGCAAGTGCTCTGGAGACTTGAAGCCACCTTGTCCTAATTTTGTCAGATTTAATGAGGCTTTGATCATTAAATTTTTGGGGGGAGCTCCAGGGTGCTAAGGGGAGTTGTGTGTTTCCAGGCACTGGGACTGGACCAAGACAATGAGAAGGGCTTGTACCGGAGGGGCGAAGCCAGGTTGTTGATGAATGAGTTCGAGCTGGCAAAGTGTGACTTTCAAAAAGTGCTGGAAGTGAATCCACAGAACAAAGCAGCAAAATCTCAGATCTCTGTGTGCCAGAAGAAAACGAAGGAGCACAATGACCGAGACCGGAGGATCTACGCAAACATGTTCACAAAGTTTGCGGAGAGGGATGCAAAGGTGACTGTTGCCCATTTTTGGCCATGTAGCAGGCTGCACTGAGGGATGCTCATCAGGCTTGTGATGAGAAGAGATGGGTTAAACCAAATTAAGTTATAGATCAGGCTGAGGATGGAGGGATAGAGCCTGCTGCGATGGGAGGAAGCATTTTACTTCTTGGTCTCTCTTGTGCAAAGGCTGCCATCAGATGCTCAGTCATCAGTAAAAGGATTTGCAGTGTGAGCTCACATGGGCTGATAACAGGGTCAGCATTGGTATTTAATTTTGCTGTTCCCAGCTAGTGACTGTTGATGAACTCCTGGTCACCAGTAAAATGAAATACCATTCCGTCTCTGACAAGGCCAAGGGTATTTTGAGACATGATAGTGTGGATTTCCTGAAGTTGGAAAGGCAATAGCCTGCTCCTCTGCTCATATGAAGAGATCGCTGTCTCCTAACAGGCTCTCATCCAAAATTCCACTGGAAACCCAGTATACTGTAATGAGAGAGGACACAGCTTTGCAAGCCATCTGCATGGGTCATTTTTAGTATAAGCTCTTCTGAACTGGTGCCTGGAGGTTGAGGCTGTGGATTAAGCGACCAGTGCAGACTCTGGGGAGCAGCATGCTGGGGCACCTGGATTGGGCAGGGAGTGAAGCTGCCCAGGCCAGCTGCTGGCACTGTGGTTGGCTTATGCAGCTGGTTGTGATAGGAAGAGGCAATGCTAGAGCAGGCATAAGGTTTCACTGTGCCTTAGTACTCCTCTCCTGCACCCGCTGGATGGGTTGCACCCACAGTTGGGTGGATGGGCTGCAGCCATGACCAGATGTACATGACACCTCCAGCTGGGTGGACAGGCTACACCTGTGGCTCCAGTTCAATGCTGCTGCCTTACCTCCTTGTCCCTCTCTTCTGTGCCTCTGCATCCATCTGTCCAGTCTCACTCCATGTCAGTGCTCTGTTTCTGTTGAGGTGGGTCACATCATTCCCAGGGGTCCCATACCTTCCCCAAAAGCTGGCTGAGGTGGTGAGGTTTAACCTCTACCAGCCACTGAGAAAACAGGACCCTCCGGTGTAAGCAGCAGAATTTGATAAGCATAGGGGAGCTGTAGGGGACAATTTTGCCTGCCCTTCCAGGCTTGACTGCCTCTGCCTATCCCCAGCATTACTGACGCCTGCTTGCTTCTTCCTTTTCCTGTTTCCAACTCACTGTGTTTTATTTGCTTTTTGGCAGGAAGCAGCTAGCAAAACTGGGGTGGAAAGAGCAGCAGAGAAAGCGGCTTGTGAAGAAGGACTGAAAATTCCTGGTGCTGAAGATGAAGAGGCTGAAGGACATGTATGATGGAGGAGGAGGGGATGGGAGAGCCTTCTGCCCTCGGCCCACACAGAAAAAGGTTTCTGCCAAACGTCGGAACTTGCCAGTGTTTTCTTGTAAAGCTTGTTACAGTTTGTGATTGTGGAAGCAAAAAGCACCTCGCAAAAGAAAACAAACCCTGTCCTACTGCCTGGGTGTGCTCGGGGACAGACCAGGAGCAGCGGGATGCCAAGGGACCACCGCACATGGAACAAATAGCTTTTAAAGAGCAAGAAAAAGAAAAAAATAATAAATTAAAACTCTTAGCTCTTGGGAGGTTTCTATAGACAGCTTTTCCCAGCTCCCTTGGCATTGTGTCCACTGTCAGCACAGCATCCTGGGTCCTCTGAGATGTGCTGGGGTGTGGGACATGCTCCTTGTACTGCAGTGCTGCCTCTGGTTGTATCTGGCACACAACCGGGCTGCACCACCCCGGCGCCAGCCCTGAGCGCTCAGGGCAGCGCTGAGTCATGGGCATGGGCATGGTGGGAGCCCAGGGCTGGCTGATGGGGACGTGGCCCCCAGGCCTCACTCAGCCATGGTGGTTGGCTTTCTCTCCTGCTGAATTCTTGCCTGTGGCCAAAGGGGTTGCAAAGTGGAGCCAGGCTCAGTGTGAGGACCCACATCATCTCCACTGCAGTCCCTCAGTGCAGGGACATAATTTGTCAAGCACTGTTTAGGAAAGGGGACACACAGAGATTTTATCTTCTAAAGAAGCTGGTTTCTATTTCTTTAGAGAATAAAAGCCTATCCAGGTTCGCAGGCACTCAGCCCCAGCCTGCACCCTGTCTCTTCACTCCTGACTTCAAACGGGAGTTTTATTGCTTATTTGGGATCCATACCTAGAGAAAATAAAGAACAGGTTGACGTGGTTCAGAAGGCAAGTGACTGGGTCTGTGGGTTGGTACTATGGGTTTATAGCTTGTCAGTGAGCTGCTTTGCCATGGCGAGGAGGTCCTGAGTGCATTGTGTTCTTGCACCGGTGCTGCTGCCTCCTCAGCCATCAACCCTCTCCATCCTAAAGGGATGCTGTCACTTCTGCGTGAGAACAGCTTTCAAGTTGTTATTTTTCCTGTCTCTTTGTAATATGCCTTTTGGAGCTTGAAAATAAACAACTGAAAGGAAAAAAAAAGAAGTACTTTTCTCTGGATCCTGCTCAGCAAAGGGGGTGGCTGTGGGGAGGATAGGTGTGTACTCCCCAGGTGGGGATGCTCCAGCACTTATGAAATTTTTGCCGTCTCCAAAGTCTGATGCTGCTGCCCCTTTTTATCAGTGCCATCATTCACTGGAGAGCCAATGAATGGCCAGCATCCTGTGCTTTGAAAAGTCCTGGCTAGGGGATGCTCTTTGGGGGTTTGCTGCTCCAGCTACTCATCCAGGTCTCAGGTTTTCCACCACCCTGGGATGTCCTAGAGCTAGCAAAGCATCCCTGGGGGTGCTGCCCAGGGAAGCTGCTGTGAGACCCAGGGTCTCTGCAAAACATTTTTTTTCTTTTTGTCTTGCAGGCAGGGCAAAAAAGTCCTTTGGGGGCAGCCCAAGCCACATTTTCCATAGGAAAAAATCTCTACAGAAAAAAACCCCAAAACTCACTTTGTGTTTTCCAGGCTTGCTTCCCGTTTTCAAGGAGATTTTTGGTGTAGTTTAGCTTTGTGTTTTTCTATCCCTTGGAAGAGAAACTAAAATTATGTGGATGATGTGATGTGGTTTAGAGATTAAAGGGAAACCAGGAGAATTTTGTATGGAGGCATCGAAAGTTTGCAGGGCTGGTGGGTCTAGGTGTGCGGTGCTCAGGTGCCATCTAGTGGCACCGGACACGGCGTGGCGGGGTTTTGGGGTGGCTGTGGTGGGCGGGGCAAGGCCAGGGGTCCGGTGAGGACACTTGGCTTGTCTGGCTTTGCAACCGAACAGCATCTATGGGGGCCTTTGAGAGGGAATATTAAGAACTAAATATTAAGTGGCGTAATAACGAGGTGAGGTGTGAGCTGCAGGGCGTGAATCCCATCACCCAAAGAGACGTGGGGACATGGACAGGGGTCAAAGGAAACCAGTGGTCCATATGGAAGCCCTTAGCACCACCTGGAGCCAGGAGTGCTGCCTTCCCCTGCATGAGCTTTCCATGCACAACTCACACAAACCCGTCCAATTCTTGCTATTCCCTCACCAAGAAGACTTTTGAGGGGGAGGTGAGGGGGGAAGTATCCAGGGAGGATAACCCTAAATACAGTCAGACAGCATTCCTCTGTCCACACTAGACTGGAGTGAGTGACTCCACTGTGTTGGGAACCTCACCCAGCAAGGGAGGAGCTGTGCACCCCCTGCATTCTTGAAGAGCCCCCTTTTCCTGTGGTTACTACCCTGCCAGCTGCTCTCCCAGCAAGCCTGGCTGACAGCCCCTGAAATCCTATTAACTGAGTTTCAGGAGAAATAAAGTTAATCATCTCCTTCACCTGCTCTTCCTCCTCCTCCTCCTTCTCCTCCCACCACAGAGGCTTGTGGAGGTGCTGAGCCAATGCTGTAAGAGCACTCAGACTATTGTGGCTGTGACTGACCCCATGGATCTGGTTCTGGGTTGGTAGGGGCTGCAGCACCAGAAGGTCAGCAACTGGCGCCAGGGAGGAGGGAAGGCAGTCGGGACAGGACAGAGGGAGCGATGCCGCTGCAGACGGAGATCCTGCGCGAGGTCTGGGCTGCGGACAGGTGAGTGCCACTGGGCGGGATGTGACCGGTGGGGTGGATGATGTGCTGGCCATCCTCACTAGACTCTCATCTCCTCCAGTGCCTTTTTCTCTTATTTTCAATTTAAATGCAGTTTAATGAGCAGTTTTATCAGAGTCTTTTTGCTTCAGGGGTTGGTGTGATGATGCTCATTGACTTACAGAGAGGAAAAGCGTTTGTTAGAGGGGGATTCCCAAATTAACCTCCTTGCTGTCACCATTGGCCAGTGAAAGCCTGTCCTGTGCTCCCTGCTAGGAAGGATGATGTCGGACGGTCTCAGCTCGACCCAGCCGAGACAGGGGGAAATACTTCTGGAGCCACATGAAAGACTGACCTTTCCCCCTTCACCAAAACTGGGGCAGTCTCATGCCCCTCGGGGTGTTGGAGGTCTGAAAGCCCTAACTGCTTTGCTTTCTGTGACCCACAGTCCCAGTGAGGAGCCAGGGAGCCCCCAGCAGCAGAAACCCAAACAGGTGAGAAAAAATCCTTCCCCACCATCCCGTGCGCTACCATTCCCTGCTGTGGGCTGTCCTCAAGGCCTGGGATCATCAGAGACCCTGAAACCCTGGGGCCCCACACCAAGGGCGACTAGGGGCTGGATGCAGCTCTCTGCTGCAGCCTAGGAGGGCACGAAGTTTTTGGGAACACCCGTCAGAGCAGGTGGGTAGAGAAAATCCTACAGCTCCCCCTTCTCCTTTGTGCATCCTTCTGAACCTCCTTTCTATCACTTTGAAGCACCCCACGTGGTGGTTTCCTAGTTCCTAGTTGACACTTTAATTAAGCCCGTCAGTTAAGCTGTCAGCTGTGACTCACTTTCCCCAAGCTGTGACCCTGAAAGCCAGACCCCCTTCTTGCATTTTGGCACAACCCTCACGTACCACCTGGCCTTGGAGGGGTCTCAGCAGCAATTTCATCCACCACCCAATTTAATCAGCAGCCCCTCCTTGAAGGGCTTCATTAAGTAACAAGTGGCTGTCCTCCCCGCAGCTGCTTAAGGGATTAGGGGATGTGAAAGAGCTTTTCAGTGTGAGCTGCTGACATGGAAGAAAACAGCTGGTTCCCAGCTTCACTGTGGGACTCCCAGCTCCCCCTCCCCAAATTTGCAGTCCTGGGATCCCACTGGGATCTGTCTGGATCACACCTTTTGCAAAACACCTTCACCCACTGCACTGGAGCATTTGGGAGGAACAAAATCTCTATGAGAGGGAAGATGCTCTCTTGGGTAATGGAAGCTCTAGTGCATCTGGATTTGTTTAGATGACTTTCTGACGGCCCTGAACTGACACCCACTCCCCAGATAACTCCTTTCCAGAACCAAGTGCTGACCCACATGCTCTGTATTTGGTAAATCAGGGTTATTTATAGCCCCAGCTAACTGGGATTAGGTATGCTGTGTCTAATCCTCCTGCTTCCTTGCTCCTGCTGACCTCTATCCCAGCAAGGCCCTGCAACTCTTTTTGTGGGGGTGAGAGATGGAGGTGAAGAGCAAGGCTGTCTGCCCTTCCTTCTGTACCCTGTCCTAGCTCAGGGACCCAGAGTGCCCATCAGTGCACAGAGTGGCTCTCAGCCAGGGGCCCTGTGGCACAGCATGTCTTGTTTTTCTGTGCTGACACAGTTCATGGTGTCAGGGCAATGTCAGCACCACTTGTCAACCCCTTGTCTCTGGGGCTGGATGTCCCAGTGTGCCTGTCCCTGTGTGGATGCTCTTCTGTCTGTCTGCTAAGAGTCCTTTCTGTTTTCCTTCCTCTGCCTTCCTTGGGGGGTTGCCCCATGGTAAGTCACTCATTTGAAATTGTGCGTCCCTACCCCACAGCGGGTCCTTGCTTCCATGCGGGGCCAGGGAAAAGCACGGCTGTACTTCCAAAACGGAGCCAGTGCTGTATGAGCAGGGGTTGTCTTGCAAAGGGAAAAGGGATTTAAAGCCAGCACCACCTCTGCAGCACCATCTGTGGGGACAGAAGCCAAAGAAGAAGAGGCAGGAACCTGGGCTGGAGATTGAGGCCAAGCCAAGGCGGCTGAGGGTGAAGAAGCTGGGTGAGGCAGGGGCTGTCGAGGAGCCACATGCCCCAGCACAGGGTGAGCACAGATCACCACAGGTCCCACAGAAATGGAGGGACATACTGCCCCCCAACCCACTGTGGCCCCATCCTGCACCTGCCGTTCTCTCCATCACGGGCATCTCTTGAAATGTGCAGGGGTGAAGAAGCTGAGGAAGAAGAAGGAGGAGAAGGGAGAGGAGGAAAGCGACAAGGATCCCTATTCCAAATTCACCAGGGAGCCTCGGAAGAAGAAGGAAAGCCCAGCTCCTCGGTCCCATGTGTCCAAGGGCCCCAAGAAGCAGCAAGGTGTGGGGACAGCACTCACCTCTCTGCAGGCATTTGCTCGTGGCACCTCATGTTCCCATGTACCATGTCCCACCATAGCCACTGATGCTCCCGGTGTCTGCTGGGCCTCTGCAAATCCCTGGCAGAGCTTTTTGGCCAAAACCCAGCAACGGACCTGGGAGGAATGGGGATGTGTCAGGGGACCTGCACTCATGGCCTTAGCTGGGGAGATGGGACCGGGTGGAGGCGGTGGGTTGACGCACTCTCTGGGATTGTGGCAGTTGGCGGCTGCCCAGTGCCGTCAGGTCCCCAGCCACGTTCCTGGAGGGAAGAGATAGGGCTTGACCCCCTCCTCTGCACCTGGGGCTCCAACCACGAGAGGGCGCTGGGACTGCGCCGGCACCGGCCGGCACCGGACACGTCCCACGCGCCGCTGGACACCGCGGACGGGACGGACCCCACGGCCCCGCACCCGGCTGGGATAGGATGAGTGTCCATTCCGGCCGGTGTTGTCGCGAGAGGATGGGTCCTCGCAAACCACGAGGCTGGGGGTCCCCGCTACGAGAGGACATTGCGTTGCTGATGCGTGGTGTCACCTCTGGACAGAGCTGGCTGAGGATGAGGAGGATGAGGAAGAGGAGGTGGAGAATAAAGACCCGCCAAAAAAGCTTAAAAAGAAGCTTCCTAAAGACCCCCCCTCAGGAGAGAGCCGGGAGAAGAAGCTGAAGCCGAAGGGTGAGCGTCTAGAGGCAGGGACGGTTTAAGCCCAGCTCTCTGTCGTCACTTGCATCTGTTCTTGCTGGGATGAGGGAACTGCCTGCATCCTGTTCCCACCACTGTCCCGGGAGGCTCAGGGTCCTGCAGAGCTATCGCCCCCTCCCCATTCAATCTTCCCGCTGCCTCTACCCTGCCACCTCCCTGTCCCCAGCACTGCCTGTTCCAGCTGCTCATCAGCTCCTCTGTCCCACCAGGAGACAAGAGTGACCCTGACAGCAAAGCCAAATCTGCCAAAAGCACCAAGAAGGAGCAAATGTCCGTGTTTCAGGTGAAGAAGGAGAAGAAAAGCAAGAAGAAAGGTATGGGGTGAGCAGGAGGGGGAGGCATCCAGTCCTTCTGCCCCACAGCATCACCCTGAGCCAACAGCACCCGGTGTTGTGTGACCGTGTCCCCCATCTCCCTCAGCCGCCACCAGCAGTGATGAGGAGGATGATTCCGATTCCAGCACCAAACCCATCAGGTCAGAGAAGAAGAAAAACCCAGCGTCCCTCTTCCAGACTGGTGGAGACCCCCCCAAGGAGAAAAAATCCAAAAAGAAAGGTGAGAGCCTAGCACTGGTGATGGAGGGTGGTATGTGCTGGAGGGGCTTCTGGGAGCGCAGGTGAGCTTGGTCATGAAGGATGGGGGTTACGATCAATGTTGTTGGCATGTGTTTATGCTGAGCTTGATTTTGGGGCTCAGCAGAGTCAGGATCTTCCCCCTTCTGTGCCCCTGCCTGTTTCTGCCTGCAGTTCCTCCCAGAGGGACTGAGAGTGAGGATGAGACCGTGGAAACTCTGCAGAAAAACTCCAACAAGAAGGGGAAAGCAAAGAAATCAAAGAAGGTACAAAGAACCCCTCAGAGCCATGGGGGTCCCCTTGGGGTGGGGGGGAAAGAGCAGCTCTTCCACCCAGGGGACGTTGGGAGGCTGCAGCATCCTCCAGCAAGACCCACTGCAGCACCACCCCCAAAGCCATCAGTTGCAGGGCCACAGCCCAGGAAGGATTGGAAGCAAGGAGCAATTAGCTGGGAAAGGAGGGGGGCTTTCAGCAGGTTTGACTTTGGGGTTACCATCCCCTCTCATGAAGCAGCTGAAGGATGAGAGGCCCCCATCCCCCGTCATTGAGGTCGACAACCTGGAGGAGTTCGTGCTGCAGCCAGCGCCGCAGGGGGTGACCATCAAGTGCCGGGTGACACGGGACAAGAAGGGGATGGACCGGGGCCTTTACCCCACCTATTACCTTCATTTGGATAATGACAAGAAGGTTAGTAAGGGTGAGGGCATGGAGACTCATGGGGCTCTGCGTCCATCGTGGGGAGCACTCTCAGGGTTTTGGGAGATGCTTGCCTGTATCCCACTGTGGTGGTGGGTTCTGGATGGGGCTGCGTCCCTCTCCTGCAGTTCCTCTTGGGAAATGCCCTACGCTGATGGTACCCAGGATGATGAGTTAGCATTGGCTAGACAGCCATGCTAATGCTGAGCTGGGCTCAGCCCCTCTTGCCCTGTGGCACAACCAGTATTTTATGGCTCATCTTCACTCCATGACTTGCTCGAGGTCATGGCAGTGACCTGTTAGGGGGTGAGCCAGGGACAGCAGTGTCAATGGCAGTGACAATGTCCAATCCTCATGTGGTCCAACTGCTCTACCAGGTGTTCCTCCTTGCTGGGAGGAAGCGTAAGAAGAGCAAAACCTCCAACTACCTCATCTCCATCGACCCCACTGACCTGTCACGGGGGGGAGAGAACTTCATTGGGAAGCTGAGGTAGGAGCAGAGATGGCACCCCATTCCTGCAGCATCCTGTTCCCACCCATGGATTACTGGCTGCCCCAAGCAATGGCTGGGTCAGACAGGAGGCTAAATTCAGCATTTCCCACTGCTGGGTTTGACCTGAGGAGTGGCAGGGGGCTGAGAGGGGAAAACAGGCTTGTCCGGTTCCTCCCAGCAGACGGGTCATGGCTAGAAAAGGCACCCAGCAAGTCCCAGCCCACTGCATCACCAGCAGCTACACAGCAGTACTGGGGGATCCCTGTAGTGGGAACACCCTGTAACATCCTGATTTAAGGGTACCTTGAACCACAGCAAATGACTAAAGAGTGGGAAGGAGAGCACTGGCTGGGGGCTGCATCAGCGGTGTGCAGCTAGACCAAAGCAAAGGCTGTGCCAGGAGAGGGGTCACAGGGGGGCTGTAGCAGACTCAGTGGCATCAGCCACGACCATCTCTCATCCTTGGTTGCAGATCCAACCTGATGGGTACGAGGTTCACAGTGTTCGACAATGGTGCAAACCCTGACAGAGCCAATGCTGACTGGTCCAATGTGCGGCAGGAGCTTTCAGCTGTGGTCTATGTAAGCAGTAGCACGGGGAAACCCCCCTGGACCTCCTGGGCAGGCAGCAAGGGGGTTCCAACCTGTACCTGTTCACTGGGCGCTGCCCCAGGGGAGTTGCAGGGATGTGGGATGGGCTGGAGCCATCTCTGAGTCCTTGTTTAGCCCCCAGGAGAGGTTGCAGCCCGTGGTGGTTGCTGGTTTTAGAGATGGGGTTTCTCTTGCAGGAGACCAATGTTTTGGGCTTCAAAGGTCCCCGGAAGATGACGGTCATCATCCCTGGAATGAATGCTGATGGTGAGAGGGTGCCCATCCGTCCCCGAAATGTAAGTCAGGGGCCAGGCTGGGCAAAACTCCTCAGGGGCTGGGTTTGCGAGGGATCACCTTGGATTTTACCAGTTTGGAGCATGGAGAGGCTTTCAGGTGTCCCTGAAATTCAAGGCACTTACCTAGGAGGTGGGAGACACAGTGTCTGTATTTTTTACTCTGTGACAGATTCCATTTCCATGTGGGTACTGCTACAGAGCATCCCCCCAGGCACTCCACAGAGGGTGGCAGGGCTCTGGGGGAAGTTGCCCTAACCCAGCTCTCCCTGCTCTTGCCCGTCCCCAGGATAACGATGGCCTCCTGATGCGATGGCAGAACAGAAACATGGACAATGTAATTGAGCTGCACAACAAGGCACCGGTGTGGAATGACGAGACCCAATCCTATGTCCTCAACTTCCATGGCCGGGTCACCCACGCCTCCGTCAAAAATTTCCAGATTGTTCATGGCAGCGACCGTAAGCTGGGAAGGGGCAGGATGGGATAAAGAGATGGGGTGGGGAAGCGCTGCCTCATAAACTGGCCCCAGCACTCCCTTTTTTTGCTGAGGTTTAGTTTTTTCATGCTTTGGGGTCCTGCCTGCCTTTGCTGGAGCTGGGATGGAGCCAGACAGGGAGAATGGCATTGCGCAGGAGCTGCCCTCAGGCCCCAGCACTGGCAGAGGCAGCGTACGGGGCTCCTGTTGCCATGGAGATTAGGGCAAGGATAGATCCTGCGGGGTGCTGAGCCCCCCATCACACTACAACCACCCACTCAGCTCAGAACACCCCAGAGCTTTAGCCCCAGCATGCACCCCACATTGCCAGTGGGCTCAGCCCGAGCTGCACTGTACCTTGGGGGCAGTCCCTCAAGGGTGGCTTCAGCTCTGTCTGGATGTGGCTGCTTGTCACCTGTCCGGTACAGTCAGAAGCTCTCAGCCTCCAGGGTGTTGGGTTACTGGACAGAAAAAACCTCTTGAGGGCCCCTGGTTATTTTTACAGATTTCCTGTCACCCGTCCTCCAGTAGCAGCAGTCCCACAGTCAGGGGGTGGGAGTGTGAGTACAGTCCCTGTCCCTTGGGGGGCTGTGGCTTCCAGGGAGGGGGTACTGGAGGGACTAGAGGGTGCTGTGGTCTGTGTGCTGGATTGTGCAATGGAAAATGATGCTTTTTGACAACATGTGCTCCAGCATGGCACAGCCAGTGTGGGAGTTGCAGGCAGAGCTTGGGGTTGGGGGGTGGGCAGCTTCTTTCAGATGCTGCTGCATGGGTGCCCTGGGAAAAGGCAGGATGGGTACACAGGTGACATTCCAGTTGCTCGCCCTCTTTCCCACAGCCGACTACATTGTGATGCAGTTTGGGCGTGTGGCGGATGACGCCTTCACCATGGACTACAACTACCCTCTCTGTGCCGTGCAGGCCTTTGCCATCGCCCTCTCCAGCTTTGACGGGAAGCTGGCCTGCGAGTAGCGCCTGCACTGGGCCTGCCGGGACCACTGAGACCGCCTGCCAGTGCCCGGCGGATGTTCCTGCATCCCTGTCCTGTTCCGTTCCCTGTGTTTCCACCTTCTATCCAGTGCATGCTCACAGTCACAGTTGCTCCTGGGGTGGTTCACAGAGCACGGTGCTTGTCGAGCACCGTGGGATGCTCATCCAGCTGCAGCCACCCTCTCTGGGCAAATTCAGGACAGATCACTGGTCTGGGGTGATGGCAGAGTTAGGCCTGAGGTATATTTAGCAGATGAGGCTGACTGTGATCCCTATCTCATCCCTTTGAGATGTTTCTTGGACTCGGATCCTGGAAACTCATTGCCCCCCGCGTTTTTTTTTTTAAGATTCTGATTTGTATTTTTATGCTCAGTCCCCCAGTAAGAAGAGGTAGGTGGTCTTGCTTTGTGTTTCTTCATCTTTCTGTGAGTCTGCACAGAGTCCACATGCAGATGGGCTCTGCCCAAGCTCCCAGCTAGACACCTCCATCCTGGCTAGATGCACACTGGGCACAAAGCCCCTCTTTTGCCCCATTTTGTCCTGGTGTGAGTGGATGGCCAGTGTCCACAGTTTTTCTTCATCTACTGGGTCTCACAAGCCTGTGGCCATGTGCTGAGGGATGGTGGTGCCAGTGAAGGATGGCCAGCAGCCATGTGAGGCAGAGCTGGCATTGTTGGCAGGGGTCAGTTCTCCAGGAGGGACCTGGAAAAGAAAACTGAGGGTGCACCAGGAAGCAATGGAGTGACTCATGAGGTGTGGTGCGGTGCTGAGTCACGCTCAGCACCAAGACAGGTCCTGCCAACCCCCTGTGCCTCTGCCACTCACTGCCCCTTCACTCTGCAACATCCCTCCAGACCCTACACATCCTGGGTGTCCCCACTGCTGCAACTGGCCCCACTGGTGCTCCCTGTTCATGGGGAGGTGGTGACCAGAAGGTGCCACCCCCTGTCTCAGATTGGTGGGGTGTCATGGGGAGCTGTGGGGAGAGAGTGGGAAGGGGAGATGCTGGAGAGGGGTTAGCTCAGTGGGAGCAGATCAGCCCATGCTCCTATTTCTAGTACAATCCCACCTTTATGGCTTCAAAGACAGTCCCCAACCTGATTAATTCAGTGGTAAGAAACACGGGGACATGCCAAGGTCCCCTGAAACATCATCCTCAACTCCCTGGGCTGTTTCTCTTATCTGCTCAGCTAATGCACTGACCCCAGGACAACTTGGGCTTCCTTTCCAGGACATATATAGGTTGTTCCCCCATTCTGGAAGTGATCTGAGTCCCTCAAGTTAGTGCATCTGAGAAGTAGCTGGAGCAGTTGGGCTGAGGACTAGTAGATGGATGAGACAGATGCAATTGTGCAAGAGGGGATGCTCATCCTCACTGGACAGTGTTGCAACACCGACATGGCCCGAACCTGTCTCTGCATGGAGCTGAGGACAGATGACAGTGACAGCGGAACTACAAGCTGCTGCTGGACCACTGCTGGACATCTTGCCCCAGTAACTTTGCAGATGAGAGTAGAGATTTTCCCACCAGCTGCATGAATCCGGGCTTCATGATTCATCAGCAGATGCTCATGGCAGGGGTAGAGGGAGGTGAACAGCTTGGGAACAACAGTCTGGTGCAGGACATTGTCCATTATCCATGCAGCGAGATCAGATACCGTGTTGTGAGCTAAAGGGAGAACCAGCCACAGCAATTCAGGACCAGCAACCCTTGTGAGGTACAGCCAGCAAATGCAGGGAAAGCAAGAGCTTTCTGCCCAAATCCAGCTGTGAACCCAACATCTGTTTGAAACTGGGACAAGCTCAGCTGATGGTTGAGCTAACACTTGTCCCCATTTCCTCCAGTGGAGGCAGAAAAGAAGCAGCAGGGTGAGAGAGAGGGGTTTGGGCTCCCCAGGTTCTGGCTGGAGCACAAGCTGCTGCTATCCCAGCTTCTCCCCAGGATGATTCTCCCTCCTCTCACCCAAAAAGTCTCTGTTTTGCCCGTTGTTGCTTGCAAACCCCTCAGGTTTCCTGGCCTGTAGCCTAAGCAGAGCAAAATATCTGCTTAGGGTCTCCAACACAATGTCACCCCATCTCAGAGCTGTCACTGAATCAGTCACCCACCCCAAATCCCTTGCACAAACCCTCTAATGCAAACCAACTGCGGCACAAGAAACAAATGAAAACAATTTAAGAGGGCGATGGATATTCGGGCTCTTTGTTTGCGCTGGCTGTTAACACCAGAGGAGAGGAGGGATGGAAGCAGTTGAAATGTGTATCTACTTTGGCCGGCAGAAAGTGTGACGGATGCACCAGAAGACCAATGGCTGAGAATGCTGGGGTGTGCGTGGGTGTGAAAGGAATGCTTGCTGCAAGAAAAGAGAAAAAAAAAGAGAAGAAAGAGCCTTATCAATGGTGTTTGAGCCCAAAGTGTGTGTCTTCCTTGGAGAAAGGGTTTTGTCAATCCCCAGTGATGATATTTTCCCTGCAGCATGAGACTGAGGCTTCTGAAGCTTTATTTTAGGGTGCTGGTGTTATGCTGGTGTTACAGGGATGGACTTAACCCCACAAAGTGCTTGTGCAAGGGCACAAGCATGGCCAGAGGCAACTGTTGTCAGCTCCTCAAGAGAACCTCCTGGGAAATGCATTTTATTTTTGCAGAGATGCTTATAAGGCAAAGGGAAGGAAAAAATAAGACCCTACTTCGATGCTGAGCACGTGTCCCAGTCAGGACCAGTGTTGCTGTGGTGCCAGCAGCTCTCTCAGCCAGTGGTTGCTGGCGTCCCCATCCCATGCTCATGAGTGGAAAGATGCTGGTCTAGAACTGATCAGGAAGATGGATGTGGGAGGTTCTTCTCCAGCCGCTTGCTATTCCCTCTTCCCCAGACCTCTGGGGCTCAGTGGGCTTCATACACCCAGCCCTGAGCAAAGGCTTAGCCCCTGCACTCCTTAGGGGGCTGACAGATATTTTCCAGAAGGCAAATGTCCCATAGGGCAGGCAGCTGAAAAGGGAAAGGGTTGGTGCATTCCAGTGGGCACGGGGGAAACTCCTCGTCCAGCAATGGATGGGTTGGAGCTGTTTGGTTCCCAGCAAGTTGCCTACCAAAGAACAGTGTCTTAGCCCTGGGGGCTCTCTCTTCAAAGCTTAATTAATTAAAGAAGTGATTGTGATGAGGTGTTTTTCTCTTCCCTTCCCCTCCCCTTGTATTTATTTTGGTGATATTTTTTTAGAAGGAAAGGCAAACTTGTTGCTGGTAAGCTGGGCTGTGGCTTTGCAGGATAGGCTCCTTGGTGCAGCAAGCAACAGGCAGCAATTGGAAAGCCAATATTTTTCAACTGCTTTTTAAAAAGAGTCATTTTTTAATTAGTGAATCTATTCTGGAGAAGTGTTGGAGTTTTACAGTGTTGTAGCTGTTCTTGGTGTCTTGCCTAGACTTGGATGTTCTGGCCATAAGAAAATATTATTTATGGCATTGCAGCTTGCAGCTCTTTTATATTATAATTTGGGAAAGGAAGTTGCTGTTCCCACCAGTGGACAAAAAATAGCAGAAACAAGGATTACGGACTTCTGAAGGAGAGAAAAAAAAAAAAAGTAAAAGGCAGAACAGAAAGAAACCACTGAGCCGGGCTCAAATCATTGCACTCCAGAACAAGCTCATCCCGGCACCACTAGCAGTTGCATTGGATGCTGAAGCGAGACCCCTGCCTGCTTGACAGGCCCAGAGCAGCAGTGACCCCCTTGGTACTCCCCTGCACAGCGTTACATGTGTTCCTAAACATTTACAGATCAGGCTTTTATTCATGGGCTAATGCACACTTGTTTGCTCATGCCTTACTCAGCCTAAACTACTATTGAACTCAATTAAGGCTGTCATCTCCAGGAGCACTCAATGTCATTTTTGCCCAAGTAAGGGATGAGTAACGAGGCTCTGAACAGTCCTTGGAGAATAACAGCCATTTTGTTACAGTTTTTGGTCCAGATTTCTTACAAGTTAACACCAGGCCAAGGGTAGAAGAACGTGATATGGCTTTATGAATCACACACAATTGCTGAATGTGCTGCATGCTTCAGAGCCTGTCACTTCATGGGCTGAAGCGTTGGCTTGTCCCAAAATACTTGAATACAACCAAGCTCATCATGAAAATTAGAAAAATGTGTTTCTAGAAGGGATGGGATGCAAAGAGCATCCCTTCTCCAAGCAAGGCAATGGGAGGATTCTTCTCTGTGAGTTTTGGGTACCACAGCACAGGTCTGTGCTGCACATCTTCATCTGGCAGGACTGGAGGTTTTGCCCCTATTGAGGCTGTGGCTCCTGTCAATGGGGCTGGGTTGTGGCCAGGGACTCATATGCCATCAGCCAGCTGTGGCTTAGCATGTTGCCATTCATCAGCTCACTTGGAGGAAATGACCATGGCTTGGCTCGTGGATGAATTCCGTTGGGAAATTACAACAGTGAGGGCTGAGATCCCCATCCTAGGCACCATGGGGTGGGTGTCTGGGAGAGATGGGGAATCTACAGTCTGGTGGGATGCGAGGGACTGAGTGTGTATGTGAGGATGACGAGAAGGATGAAGGTCTTGGGAGGAGGTTGAAGATGTGAGATGGGAATAAGAAAGAGGATGAAGATGTGCAGCAGGGCACTAGAGTGTGCAAAGCTGTGCAGAAGGTGATGAAGGTGAGCACAGGGATGAAGGTGAGTGCAGGGAGGCACGGATGTGCAGGCCGGGATGAAGCTGAGCACAGAAGCGATAAAGATGTGCAAAAGGGGATGAAGGTGTTCACGGGGAGCCCTGGCCGGCTGGGGACGGGACGGGACGGGACAGGATGGGACAGCAGCATCCTCATGCCCCGGCCCGAGGCCGCAGCCCGAGGCTGCCGGACCGAGGAGGAAAAAGAGGAAAAGGAAGGTGAGGAAGGTTCATAGAGGGCGCTCCTAGAGACCAGGCCGAGCCGAGCTCCAGGGTTGCCCTTTCCCAAAAGAAACTCCCTGCAGAGGGGAAGTCCCGCGTCCTCGCTGCCCCGACGGGGAGGTCGAGAGAATCGGCCGGCAGGAAGGGCCGGGAGGAGGAGGAGGAGGAGAAAGAGGAGAAGAAGAAGGAGGAGGAGGAG
>VYXB01003129.1:1094082-1165114 GCA_013397135.1 Pachyramphus minor | reverse complement strand
GGCAGTGGGATGGGAGGGGGCTGGGGACCTCCTAGAGAGGGGGGCACGTGTGCTGCAGACAGGGTGTGGGGGCAGCCGTCACCCTGCCTGTGCATGCAGTTCCTGGCACAGGGACAATGACCCAGGGCACTGGGCATGCTGCCTGCAGTGGTGGAGCCAACCCCATCGTTTTGCTCTCAGCCCTATAGCTTCACTCTTGGCCCTAATTGCGCTTATCATTTAGGGAGGGCAGGGAGTCCAGTGGGTCCCTGCAAAGTCAGCCCCCAGCACCAGCTCTTGGGGCTTACCCCTCTTAGGGTGAGCTGATGACAGCCCTGTGGTGCTCTGGGGTCCTGGAATGCTGCTCGGTCCTGGGCTGGCACTGGACTGTGGGGTCCCTGACCACTGAGGTATCTTCAGGCTGAGTGTTCCTGAGTTGCAATGGTGCTGGGGGGTCTGGGGCTGCCATGGTGCTGCTGTGGAGTCAGAGGCCATTGTGGGCTTTGGGGGCAGCAGGTTCTTGGGCTACCATGTGCAGCTGAGTCATCTCTGGTTTCCATATGTCTGAAGGTTCCTAGGCTGCTGGGGAGTCTTGGGCTGCTGTGGAGCAGCCAGGGCTCAGCACCTGACCAAAGCAGCTGCACCCCAGTGTAGGTGCCCCACTGGGACAGAGCTCTGATGTGCTTGCCGGGCTGCAGAGGGGCAGGGGGAGTGAGGGTCCCACTGGGGCTGTCTCCACGTGCTGCCCATGCCATCCCTGCCCAGTGCCTGGTCCTGGTGTCCCCCCACCCTCCCATCCCCAACATCCTGCTAGGTTTGGACAATGCATCCCTCCCAGGGGCTGCCCCATGGAGCGCCCCAGCAGCAAGCACAGCACAGGCCTTGTGGTGCTGCAGGCCCGTCCGGCACTGCTGCCGCCATCCCTCCCTTGGCTGGCTGGCTCGATCCTACAATCCAGTTCTCCTTATTTGGCCACAGCGCTCAGCAAGAGGGGGAGCGGTGGCGGGGGGGACGCGGGCAGGGACGGGCAGAGGGACTGGAGGGGCTGACATCACATCACAACGAGGGAGAGAGAGATGGGGGGGTAAGTTTCTTTTTTTATAAAAGGAAAAAAAAAAAAGGCCTCACAGCGTACTTGAGCCAGCGGGCTCGGCAGTTCCTTTAAAAGGAGATGTCTGTGTCGGAGACCTTTGTACACTCCCAGCCCGTCCGGGAAGCACGGCGGCGCAGGAGACACCTCTCCACTCTGCTCCCACCGCCGCCAGCTGCCGCCAAACATGTTATTGCAAAACACTGAAACACTGCACTGGGAGCCAGGCAAACGGAGGGGAAGAGGAGGAAGGAGGAGGAGGATTGAAGGTTCTCCAGCATCACCCACCAGCTGGGGAGGGCCTGGGGCCCCAGCAGAGCATCCTCAGAGTGGGGGGCCTCTCCCAGTGCCAGGGGTAGGGCTGCCGGACGGCTCCAGCCACCTGGTTCCTATTAGTGGGGTCTGGCTTAGAGCCACCCAGCATCTCCCTTCAAATCCCAACTCTGCTTTTGCCATGCATGGTGGAACGGGGATTTTGGGGCTTGGGGGTGTTTTGGGGGCCAGTTCACTCAAGGAGGCTGCTTGTGGCAGTTGGTATTGGTGTGGGATCAGGGTTCACAAGCTGCAGGGCTGTTGCCACCCTGTCCCAAAGTGTCACCCACAAGCACCATGTGCCCAAGTTCCTTGTATGGATAATGCAGTAACCAGGCAGTTTTCTTTCCAAACTTTATTTGAGTGGATCCTGGGTGGTCACCTGTGGCTTGGATTTGGGGGAAATCATGGCTCTGCCCCCAAGGAAAGCCTGTTTGTCTCTGATGCCCTACATCTAGATGCTGCTCTGGGTGTGAGTGGGGACAGAGCAAAGGCCAGGAACAGACCTGGGACCACACTGTCACTGCAGCCCTATGCCCCCAGCAAGGGTCTCTGGGTCTAACAGGTGTCCCCTGTATCCCAGCAGGTTGTCGTGTGTCCGTGGGGGCTCAGGGTCGGAGCCCAGAGCAGCCAGCACCATAGCGTCCAACAGCTGGAACGCCAGCGGCAGCCCCGGAGAGGGGCGGGAAGATGGCCAGGATGGCATGGACAAGAGTCTGGACAATGATGCCGAGGGTGTGTGGAGTCCGGACATTGAGCAGAGCTTCCAGGAGGCGCTGGCAATCTACCCACCCTGTGGCCGGCGGAAAATCATCCTCTCAGACGAGGGCAAGATGTATGGTGAGTGACAGGGGCGGGATGGAGGCAGCAGGCAAGGCACTGTGCTTCTGGCCAGGATGGGGTGGCCAGGGCTGAAGCAAAACCTTCTGCCCCAGACCCACACTGGGGCATTGCCTTTGAGCACCACCCCCAGCCCCGAAAGCAGCTTCTCCGGGTTCATCCCAGAGCTGGACAGGGGAGGTGGCAGTGACCGGCGTCCCCTCCCTCTCTGGCTCTCCCTCCCGCTCCCTCCTTCTCTCGGCCCTGCCGGACTGACTGGTTTGGTGAAGCCATCAGGCAGGGAGGGGGTGAGGACAGGGAGCTGGCGCAGGACTGCAGGGCCAGAGGCAGCCCCAACCCTCCTGCTCCTATATGCCTCCACATCGCTCCCCAAACCTTCCCCAACTGGACCTGGTGGTGAGCACCCTGTAGCAAGGGTCACTCACCCACCCTGAGCCATCTGCACCCCACTCAGTTTTTGGTGACGCTGTTGGCAGCAGCAGGGTTGGTCAGCCCCACCGGGGCAATGATTTTGGGGGTGTCTCAGCCTTGTTTCTGGTATCTCCCAAAACACTTCTATCTTGGTGACTCTTCCACTGGGAGAAACAGGATAAGGATGGGCGATGTAGGCAGGAGGTAACAGTGACATGGGGTGCATGATGCCACCAAAGAGCAGTGGAAGGCGCAGTAGTGTCTCTATCCCTGCCATGGTAGGGGCTGGTCCCTCTTCCCCTCTACCTGCCAGGGTGTCACCCCCAGGGCTGGTGACCTCAAAGTCAGCAACAGGCTATTACCAACACCCCATGGTGACAACAGGACCAGGGCCAGCATCTCTATCCCTAGCACCCAAAATACATCAGGATGCTGCTGTCAGGGCAATGGCTCACCCACTGCCAGTGGAGAGGGGCAAAGGGGACACAGCTTTGTGGAGAGCACTCTGCCATTGTCCCTGTCCCCATGCCAGCTTCCTGTGCTACCCTGCTTGCCAGGGCCCCCAACTCACAGCACCAGGGCTGGCGGCTGGGGGGTGGGGGGAGCCCAGGGCTTCCCAAGCGGGTGCATTTTTTGGATTTCTCCGGGAATAGCTGAAGTGCCGCTGGGAGCCTGGCCCTGCGCAGCACACCCCAACCGGTTTTTCCAGCCTTTAGGAGACATCTGGCAGCTGCTTAAAGAGGCAGCAGCCCCCTCTGGCCACCTTTCATCTCCCCCCACCTTCTCCAGCACCTCCCCACTGGGATTCACAAGACCCCTGGCTGGCCATACCAAGTTTACCAGGACCCTTAGGGTCACTGGAGGCACAAGCAATGCCAGCATGTGACGTAAGGGTGTGCCAGTGCCACTGCTCTCCACCACCCTCCCTCTTTTTGGGGGTCCAATGGGATGCCCACGGCCACGCTAGCCCCTGCCCCACTGATGCGGGATTGGCAAAGCAGGTGGGAGCCGGGGGACCCAGGACGGGCACACTGGGCCTTGCTACACTCTGCTCCCTGATGGGTTATTTTTAACCCAGCCTGTCCAACTGGTTCACGTGGTGGTGTCAGGGGAGAGGAATTTGGGGAATGTGGTAATTTGGAGGAAGACATGCCCTCTCAGAGGGAATGGCAGGGTCCAGATGAATCATAAGGAAGGAGGACAGGGCATCTGGGTATGGGGATGGCTGCAGGGGTGTAGCCTAGGGTGGCCTGGGCAGGTTGTGAGGCAGGATGGGTGCAGGAGATGCTGTCCCTGGCTGCTGGGCACTAGATGCTGGGCTGTCACTGCCCCACTGGGTACATGAAGGCATCTACATTTCTTTCCCATATTTTTTCCCTGTATTTCATTCCCACAGACAGGGTATGGGAGGGACAGAGTGGGACTCAGGAGCAGGGCATGCAAAGGGAGACACTGTGGTGTGCAGTGAAGGTGTACCCCCAAGCTGGGGCTCAGCACCAGAGTCTCTTCTGCCTGCACCCCTTGTCAGCACCTTGCTGTGGGCATCATCTCACCTGGGCACCCTTGAGGACCTGGCCCTGGTTAGGTGCTAATGAGGCCAAGCACCAGCACAGACTGGGAGGCTGGAGGGATGGGAGCTGTGCTCAGTGCTAGGGTGCCATGCTGGCTGTGCAAGGGGTATCCGCATTGCTGTCCACCCACTAGCTCCTGCCTGGCATGGGCACCCTAGGGTGCAGCCATCCCTGTATGGCACCTGGCCCTGTCTGTCCTCATGTGTGTGTCTCCCCAGGAGGGCCCAGTTGCTGTGGGGCTGGGAGGGGGCCAGTTGGAGTGGAAGAGGAGAGGGGAGTGTATTTTTTTTTAAGGGATTTTTTTATTCTTTTAAAGATGAAACCCGCTCCAAGGGCATTTCAACAAGTTCCAACCGCGACCATCTGGTCCATTAAAATAAATCTGGCGTGCCTGGCCGCCNGCTCCCAGCTGCTCTGACGTTTGAACGTAGATTGGCCACAGCTGGCCCCTGAAATGTGGCACAAAAGCAACTTCTGCTTCGAATTAGACCAGGACGTTAGGAAATACTGGTGGAAAGGCCAGCACGGCTTGCAAACGGGAAGCAGGGTGTTGGGGGAGCAGCTCGCGACCCCTGCGGGCAGGGCTGCGGGGAGTGGGTTCACTGGCTCCGAGGGGGCTCCAGCTGGGATGGGGTTTGGGGGGGGGCTGTGGTTGGGGACACCGCTGTAGTCCCTAGTGACTGCCACGTCCCTCTAAGCCCCAGTGTGTGGGGCTGGCAAAGCTGGTGGGGTGGGGGGCACAGGGTGGGAGCGCTGTCCCCGAGGCCGCCCCGAGCCCCGACACTGTCACGGCAGCGCCACCTCCTGGCAGCGCCTCCCTCGCCCGGCCGGGTGGGCAGCGGGCGCTGCAGCGGCTCATGCCCCCGGCCCTCGTTTCCCGGGGCTGACTCCTGGCTGTGCCGGCAGGTCGTAACGAGCTGATCGCCCGGTACATCAAGCTGCGAACGGGAAAGACGCGGACGAGGAAGCAGGTGAGGCGTTGCTCTGCTGTTTCTCCTGGGGTGGGCTCAGGGTGGGGCGGGAGGGGGTGCCAGGTAAGCCCGAGGGGGAGTGGGTTTTCCAGCTGCATCGCCTGTCCTCCACGTCCCCTCCTGGAGCCACCGTTGCTGCCAGCAGGTCCCCTGTCCTCTATGAGGAGCTTCGCCTGTGAGCACAAAGCCGCTTGGGTTTGCTCTCTCCTAGGATGCCCTGAAATTGGGCTTGTAGGCAGCATCCAACCCCCTGCCTAGTTGGGGTCATCCCATGGATGGCAGGAGCCCTCAAAATCTCTATCCAGGCAGTGTGTGTGTCTCTGTGTGTCGGCATGGATCTTTGCTGCTTCTCCTGGATATGGATCCTACCTCTGCCCCTTGCTAGGCTTTTTACCACTTCTGCCAGATGCCACAGCGAAGGCACCCCCGGGCTGAGACCAAGACATCCCCAACTCATCCAGGGATCCAGGGACTGGCTGTGCAGGGCTGGTCCTGTGCTGGTCCTGGTGGGGCCAGCGGTACCGCAGAACCCTTTCCCTGACATTGCTGCCCTGCACTGTTGGATGCTGGGGCAAACACGGGTGCTGACAGGGCAGGGAGCACACAGTGGTCACACTCATCCCTGGAACCCTCACTGCGCCAAACTTTTCTGAGGACCAGGCTGCTGCAGCCCCCAGTGGGACGTGTCTGTTTGTCACATGTCCAGTGGTTCTTCCCTCCCCTCCATGGTGGCCTCTAGCCAGGAGCCAAGCCACCTGTTCTGGCAGAATCAGTGGTTGTGGATACTGTGGAGCATCTCCCACCAGGGAGATGGATGGGTTCGGGACATTTAGGCTGGGACTGCCCTGTGCCATGAGTCCCAGCAACAGAGGAATGCTGGTCCCAAGACAGTGAAGGTGACATTCATCCAGGACTCATGCTGGAGGGAGAGGGACCATAGTCTGGCCACTGTCCTTGTGTTTAGACCAGTGCCAAGCCGCGCTTTATTTCTGGCTTAAACACAGCTGAGCCTCCCCTCCATGGGGGAAAGATGCAATGCTCCGGAGGGACTCAGGAAAAGCACAGGGGAGAGCTGACATGGCATTGATCCCTCTGTACGCTCGTGTCCTGGACGACCCTGTGTCTCTTCTTGGACAGACTGGCACTAGTGTGAGAAGGTTCTTCCTAAAATCAACCCCAAAGCCTGGTGGGTTGCCAGACGCCTCATTGCCTGTGGCTCAGGGTGGGACCCCAGCCATGCTGTGCCTTTCCTGCCTGGACATCAGTCCCTTTTCTTTGAATCTTCCTCCTACAGGGACCTAGACACAAAAAAACACTTTCTCACCTTTCCCACCTGCAGAATCAGCAGGAGCCCTGGGGCAATGAGCCAGTCCTTCCTGGATTAGCAGTCCCCAGCACAGCCCCTGCCAAGTAACCCAGGGGCACCCCAAACCTGCGAGGCTATATCTTCAGGTTATTGTGCTTCCAAGGACTGGCAGAGTCTGTCTATCTCCAAGAGATGGTAAATATTGACCCCTTCAACTCCAGCAGCTTTACTCCAAGGAGATTCACCCCAGCCAGGGGGGCACAAACAAGCATCAACCAGTGCAGCACCAGGGTTTCCCTCAATTTTCCTTCCTGCTCGTGGCAGGCGCAGGACCCTCAGCATCTCCAGAAGCATCACCCTGGCAGCAAAAAGTGCTCCCCCATTTCTCCACACTCCCTTCCCTGGGGACAGCATCCCACCCTGCAGGGGGAACATATCTTCACGTTCTCTGTGTTTTCCTTTCCGAACGGCGTGGCGGGCCCTAGGTGTCCAGCCACATACAGGTTCTAGCTCGGAAGAAGGTGCGGGAGTACCAGGTTGGCATCAAGGTACGTTGACGCCCTTGCCCAGGTGTCTGCGGCGGTGTCTCTGTGAGCATGGGCAGCCCCTCTCCTTCCTCCTCCTTTCCTCTGGTTGACGGCTCTGCTGTTCCCCCTCTCCTTCTGCTCTCTCTCTGCAGGTCTCTAGCCACTTGCAGGTTCTTGCCCGACGGAAATCTCGTGAGATTCAGTCCAAGCTGAAGGTACGCGTCCCCTGCCTCACTGTGGCCCCCCACCTGCTGACGACTAACACCCTCGGCTCTGCAGTGTGCCGCTTGCTTCCCTGTATTACCTTTCTTTTTTGGTGTTTTATTTTTCTCCCCGCTCACTTGGCTTCTAGGACCAGATGGTCTTTACAGGCGTCATTGTGGGATGCCCAGAGAGAAGTGCAAGGAGGAGCAACAGAGCCCTTCTCTTTCCTTCAAGAGGGTGAATTTGGGTGCCAGATCCCCTCTTTTCACCCAGACAAGGACTCTGCCATGGGGAAACATGGGTTTAAACCCTCCTCCAGTGATGTATGGGGGCTTCCCCCTCTTTTGGGCCATCAGGGGTTCTCCCAGGAGGGGAAGGACTCCCCAGAGCAGCTAATGAACCAACAAGAGGTTTGAGCAAGGTATACAAAAGGCCCACTCCCCTGCCCAACTGAATTCTGACCCTGCTCAGTACAGCTGCCAGTAGGATGTGGGCAGAAGCAGGGGGGTCATGGGGCTCCTCATATCCTCCGAATATGGCCCAGGGGCACCTCAGAGATGTGCGTGGAAGCAGGTCCAGATGGGGCCATGCTGCCGGGAAGGGAGGCACAGCAGTGTGGAGGCAGACCATTGGTTCCAGGAGCCAAGGCAGCTAAGTGAGGAAAAACTGGATCATCCTCTCTCTTTTCTCTGGTTGGCTTTTCTTTCCTTCCTTCTTTTCTTCTTTCCTCCTAACTGGAGCCCAACTAATCCTTCCATAACCATTCCCACCGAGCTTTGTGGTGGCAGGGGGGAGGGTGATGATGGGGGGGGGGGCATAGACAGGCCTGGGGGCATCACTGAAGGACTGAGCCCTGTTTGGGTTGGACACACAGTGCAAGGTGGGGAGCAGAGTGTTCCCCCCCCACTGCGGACAGCCGGCTCCTGAGATGTGCTGGACTTAATCCCTGCACCATCACACCAGGGAGCATCTCCTTGGGCATCTCCAGGCGTGACCTGCTGCCTTGCTGGTTGTGTGGGAGCCCAGAAAACCTTTCAGCCCACTGACCTAAAGCATCACCAGCCTCCCCTGCCCTGGGTGCCATGTCCATTTCCAGCACTGAGGCTGGCAGCAGGGGCCACAGAGTCGAGAGCGAGGGCCACCATCAGAGCTGGAGCTGGCATTTTTGTCCTCAAAGCTTTAACAAGCTCCAGCTCATGCTGCCTGGGAGCTTACCAAGCTGTGCCTTCCAAAGCCCTTCAGCAGGGACCCCAGTGCCTCATGACTGAGGTGGCAGGAGGGCTCCCACAGCCCAGGAGGGTTTGATCTGCTGGGAGAAGCCAGGAGGGGGCACCTGAAACTATTTTAGGAGGCTCCTCTGCACTTAAACACAGCTCCCAAGAAGGGCAGTCAGGGAGGTGAGGGGGGAACAGGGTCAGCAACAGCAGAAGCCTTTACAACAAAATAACATAAAATAGAATTAATAGTTTTCCTTGCTGCACAGCACAGTGCAGGGCAAAGAGAGAGTTGGAGGCAGCAGTGACCCCTGGGGTCCAGGGTTGGAGGCCCATGTCCACAGCTGTGCTCTCTATCCCCAGGCATGCTCCCTGCGGGATTTCAGCAGGGAACAGCAAGGACAGAGATCCCCCTCAGCAACACTCTGGGGATAAAAGTCATCCTTTCCCGAGATGAGTGCAGGCAGTCCTCTGCCCTCACCCAGCACTGGGGGATGGAAACTCCCTTCCATGAGCAGTATCTGTATTTTTGAGCTGCAGTCATGTGTGTGTTCATGCTCCCTGCATGTGCCTGCATGCCTGCGCTCCCACCCTACCCCAGGTGAAAATAAATGAAGCATTGATCCCTGGGGAAGGTTCAGAAGAAAAACAGAGGGTGTGCACTTGGACCAGCATGCACATGTCCTGCCAATGCAAGTGGAGGAGCAGCCTTGCCCCAGGCAATACCTGGAAGCCCTTGAGCCACCTGCCCAGCGGTGCTGTGACATCCAGAGCAAAAGGGAAAAGGAAAAATAATTGGTTTCCTATATAAATGCACACACAGTAGCTGCAGGTACCCTTTGCCAGTCAGGGCAGGAGCTGGCAGCTCTTTTCTCTCTGTGCCCTGTCAAGCATTGAGGGCCCCTGAAGAAGTTGTAGAGCTTATTAAAGAGCCAAGAAAGGCATAGGCCTGGCTCACCTCAGTGATCCCATAAAATAGTGGGGGACTTTGGCATCGCGTTCCTGGTGGGATTAAGCCCAGGTATAAATGGCCACCATGTACATCCCCTGGTGACCAACCAGGTCGAGGGTTCACTCTCCAAATCTGTGTGATGCCATGATGAGCTGGGGTTGGGGATACCTGACTTATGGGGAGGTGCACACAGTACCCATAGGCTCCCACGACGCTCTAACCTTTTTTTTTTCCTTTCTTTTGTGGACAGGCCATGAACTTGGTAAGTTGAGCTTGAGTCTGAAATGCCTTTTGTTCCCCATTGCCTTTCGCCCTCTTCCATGGGAGGGCTAACCTCAAAGGAGGGGGGCGACAGGGGTTGGGAGGGGAATGGGGACGCACATCTTCCAGACACATTAGCTTTTGCCCAGGCAACATTTTCAAGATTCAAATGTTAATTAAAATGTGTACATTTGGGAGAGGGGTGGGGGGATCCCTCTGCCCTCACGCCTCAGCCAGGCTGCAGGGTTGGCTCCTAGCTTTGCAAAACCTGTCAGGCACAATTGGATTGAGGGTGCTCAGTCTGCCCCTGTAACCCCCACTACCCTCCTGTCCTCCCTTTTGCCTCCAGGACCAGGTCTCGAAGGATAAAGCTCTGCAGAGCATGGCTTCCATGTCCTCCGCACAGATTGTGTCAGCCAGCGTCCTGCAGAACAAGCTCAGCCCCCCACCTCCTCTTCCTCAGGCCGTCTTCTCTGCTGCCCCCAGGGTGAGCACAACCCCATGCTCTCATATACAGGGATGCCCTGGGGCAGGGGGGCTGTGGGTCCCTGTGCATGAGCCACACAGGACAGGGGGGTGATCAACAGCCATCCTCAGCCATGCAGGTGGGGAAATGGGGGCTCCCTGCTGCTTGCAGCAGGTGAGGGGAGTTTGACTGGGGTGGAAAGTCAGAAGCTGCTGACTTTTCCCTGTACTGCTTCCCCAGTTTTGGAGTGGGCCTATCCCAGGACAGCCTGGACCCTCTCAGGAGTAAGTATGAAACCCCTCCACTACCAGGTAGGGCCCCACCTTGGCAAGGGAGTGGGGCATCCCGGGCTTGGTAACCTGATGATGCTCTTTGCTTTCCAGCATTAAACCGTTTGCACAACCAGCTTACCCCATCCAGCCACCCATGCCTCCATCACTAGCCAGTAAGTCATGTCCTTGCCCCTTGCAGGGAACCCTGCCCCCCTCTAGGTCATATTTGTCCCCTGTCCCCTCCCACCCAGGATGCTACCCACCTGAGGCTCCTCCTCAGCCCTGATGGGTGAAAAGCCTGAGTTTAAACCTGGCCAAAAGCCCTGCAGTGAGCAGGATCCTGCTGCTCCAGGCTGGGTCCCCTCCAGTCCCTGTCCACTCAAGAGTAGGACTGGCACATCCCGTGTTTTAGCTACCCTGTGGGAAAACCCCCATGCTGGAAGATAAGGGAGAGTGAGAACAGCAGCACCATGGACTCACCCCAGTTCACAGCTGTCCCCCATCCCCATGTCATTCCCCTGCCCCAGGTTACGAGCCCTTGGCCCCACTCCCGCCAGCTGCCTCGGCCGTGCCTGTCTGGCAGGACCGCACCATTGCCTCTGCCAAGCTCCGGCTCCTGGAGTACTCCGCTTTCATGGAGGTGCCACGGGATGCTGAGACGGTAACTGTCCCCTCCCTATCCCCACCACTTGTGGGGGATGGCACACACCTGTGCTTGGTGGCATCTTGCTTTCACCTGACCTCTCATTCTAATGTCCCCGGTTCCTACAGTACAGCAAACACCTCTTTGTGCACATTGGCCAGACGAACCCCTCGTACAGCGACCCACTGCTGGAGGCCGTGGACATCCGCCAGATCTATGACAAGTTTCCTGAGAAGAAAGGTGGCCTTAAGGAACTCTACGAGCGTGGGCCCCAGAACTCATTCTTTCTCGTCAAATTTTGGGTATGATGCTGGAAGGATTAGGATGGGAAGGGTCATCCTTGAGCCATGGGCTCGTTGCAGGTTGGGCCCCCTGCCAGCATGAAAGCTGATGTTTCCTGTCCCCATCAAGAGCTGGGTGTGGTGGTGCCTAATGGGACCCTCTCTCCCCTCATCTCTCCAGGCTGATCTGAACAGCACGATTCAGGATGGGCCAGGGACCTTCTATGGTGTCAGCAGCCAGTACAGCAGTGCAGAGAACATGACCATCACAGTATCCACCAAGGTGTGCTCCTTTGGGAAGCAGGTCGTGGAGAAAGTGGAGGTGAGTTCCATACCCTCCTGCATCAGGAAGGGGTAGGAATTGGTCCACCGTGAGTCCTGGGATGGAGAAAGCCCCAGAGCTGGGTGTAGGACATGTGGCTTCATACCTGTCCATGGGTGGAGTGGAGAGGACATCGTGATGTCCCAGCTGGCCACCACCTGCCCATGCCTACATCCCATGTGACAGCTGCTCTCCCTGGCTGTCCCCTGCAGACAGAGTATGCACGTCTAGAGAACGGACGGTTCATCTACCGCATCCACCGGTCTCCCATGTGCGAGTATATGATCAACTTCATCCACAAACTCAAGCATCTCCCAGAGAAGTACATGATGAACAGTGTCCTGGAGAATTTCACCATCCTGCAGGTACCTCCACTCCTTTTCCAGGGAATGTTTCCCACCAGAAGTGTGGAGCTCACACTTGCATTGGCCCTGCCAGCCCTGGGCATGTGCTCCAGCAGCTCAGATACTCCTGGCTGTGCCTGAGCCCACACAGCCTCTGAATTCCAGGGAGCAGATCTTGACGATGCAAACAAAGTGGCTATGCCTGAGCCTGGACAAGTCTCCCAGATAACGGAGAGCAAATTTTTCATGGTGCAATTAAATAGGCTGCGCCTGAGCCTATTTGACTTCCCCAAGGAATGGGTAGCAATTTTTTGTGGTGCAAATGCAGTGGCTATGCCTGAGCCCATGCAACCCTCTCCCAAACAACAGGTAGCAAATTTTTGGTGGTGCAATTCAGGCTGTTCCTGAGCCTATGCCCTACCTCACCAAAATTGGGTAGTAAATGTTGACAGTGCAATTAAATTGACTTTGCCAGCGCCTGTGCAACCCTACAAATAATGAGTAACAAATTTTTCATGGTGCAAAGTGGCTGTGCCCATGCACATGAGCCCATGCAACCCCCTGAATAACTGCATCTGCCCACAGCACTTCCCTAACATGCTCTGCTCTGCTACAGGTTGTTACGAACAGGGATACCCAGGAAACTTTGCTCTGCATTGCCTTTGTTTTCGAGGTCTCCACCAGTGAGCACGGCGCCCAGCACCATGTGTACAAGTTGGTCAAGGACTAGGGGCACTCGGGGACAGGCAGGGGCACAAGGGGCGTGCAGGGGAAGGAGGGGGCCATGCAGAGTAGCCGCCCGTGCCTGTTGCCTTGTGAGAAGTCATTTGAAGAGAGGAGGAGGAGGAAGAACAACAATAGCCAAAAAAGACTGACTTGTGATTGCAGATGTTTTCTACCTAGGAACAGTTTCTTTTTTTTTTTTTTTAATAAATGAAAAAAAAAAACCAAAAAAATGAAGAATGGGAAAAGAAACATGGGGAGAAAGGAAACCCACATCTGATGCTGGATGAGGAGAGACCTGTCCTTGGTGTTGCTCATAAAGGCCAGGATCCCACCATGCCGTCACCAGCAGGATGTTGGAGCAGAGAACAACCCTTCCTTTCACCCCCACCCTCACTCAGAAGTGGTCCTGGTCCTGAGTGGAGAGGAGTGAGCACAGATGGGTTGGAGGAGAGGGCATTGCAACAGATCTGGTCCAAAACTAATTGGCATGGCAGCAGCAGTGTCATTGGCACAGCTTGGCAGAGCCCAGGTGGCAGTGGGGACCTGGGGATGTGCAAGGCAGGAGCAGGGCAGAGCAGAGTGGAGGAGGGGGACATTGCTGCCTCCCTGGGACTGACAGCCAGGAGGCTTCTCTATGCACAGCTGGGGCACTGGGAACCAGTGGCAGTGAAGGCATGAGGGCATCAACAATGCAAACCATGTTTTTTTATTGGGCTTTCTTTTTTCCTTTTTTTAAGTTAAAAGTGCTTTTAAATAGTTTTTAAAAGGACACCATGCTTGTAATCAGGATGATGACCCTCTGCAGTGCTTGGGACTCTGCCCTGTGCTTTGCTGGTGACCAGCAGAGGTGACAGCAGAGTTTGCTGGGTTGGAGGCAACAGCGGAACTGCCAGGCACGGGGATTGGCTTGTGAAGGGAAGGCTCAGGATGTTTTCGTCTCTGGCTGGTTTTTGTGTGGGATCCCCTGAGCTCTGTGTGCGCTTTCAGGGATAGCACTTGGGGGTGGCCCAGGCTCAATGTCCCCACTGTGGTCACTTGCTGAGGAGTCATGAGAGCAGTGAGGGCAGATTTGCCTGATTTACTTTGCATATATACATTTTCCTTGTTTCAGTTCTTTTTTCTTCACCTTTTTTGCCTTTTTTTCTGTGTTGACTGTTCTGGATTGCCCTGTCCACTTGCCTGCATCCTGTGGGAAGCGGCCAGAGAGGTGGCTTGTGCAGGGAAGAGCATATTGAGCAATGCAGGACTGGGCTGTAAGTGGGCAGGGTTTAGGACAGAGAGGGGACAGAGAACAAGAGGGATGCCAGGATAAAGGACTGGCATCCTCTGCTTGGAGGTATTTTTGTGGCTGCAGCCCAAAGTAATCCAAGGCAGCATGCCCAGTCCTGAGGCTGTGACTGCAAGGACAGAGGCTGGGAAGAGCATCCCCAGGGTGCAGGAAGGGCACAGAGAGACAAGGTGGCATGCAGCAAAGTGGCAGGAGGTTGGTAGGGGAACAGGGAGCCCACAGTGGGCAGGTCTGGATGGGTTTTTCATGTTGGCAGGGGAGTGAAGGGGGCAGGAAATGCAGAGATTGGTGCCGCAGGGGGACAGGAGTGGTTTGAGGGGGGCTGAAGCCCAGGATGGGGAGACAGGGCAGTTTTAGGCTCAATGCTGCCAGGTGCAAAGGATCAGGAACAGCCTCAGAGCCCAGGAAAGTGCCTTGGCTGCCACTCTGATGCCATGTGTCTGGTGAGGCATGGGGGCTTTGACCTCTTGCTGCTAGGGGAAGACACCCATCCCTGTAGGACAGGGCAGAGCCATCCTGGCCCCACATCCAGCTGAGGGCTCAGTGGTGGGACTGGACTTAAGCAGCTGCAGTGAACAGGGCAGACGGAGCAGGGTGGAAAGAGAGAGGGAAAAATCCAAGGCAAGGCACTGGCATCCTATCCCAGTGCTGTGCCAGGGCTGCCTGGCTGAGTTCTCATATGTAGCATGTTTGTTTGTCGTTTTGTTGTTGTTTTTTTTTTCTTCCGTTTCACTCACTGATCTAAAACTCTGGGAATGAAAACTCAAAACTTCCCCAACCATAAAACACAGGTGTGCCCCACTCCCAGCCTCAACCGGGGATGAAGCTCTTCATTAACTGGACTGGTCTGTGCCTCCACCCCTCCCTCTATCTCTGCATCCCCCCATCCCACCTGCACTGAGCCCCAGGGTGTGCACCCATACCCCAGGCACATGCTGCCTGGTGCCCCCAGCAGCCCTGGCCGGGGTTTAGCCAGGATCCCAGAGACACTTTCTCAACTCCCCTGCCCCCTAGCCCCTCTGTTCTCCTCCAGTGTATTTATGAATTTCACATGAAGTACTGTTTTATTTTTTTAAAGACTTTGTAAAGCTTACCAGGGTTACAATCACCATTTTTAGAGCTGTGTCAGTCCACAATGTTAAAAATCCAATTTTTTTATGTATTATATTTTTTGTGTATTTTTTTTTTAATCCAGCTGTGATGGGTTGTATCATATATTTGTTGTGTTTACTGTATCTGTCCAACTTCAAAGACAGGAGACTGTGGAGCTCCGAAAAAACTACAATCTGCTAAAAATTATTAAAATTATTTGTTCATCGGTTGGCTCAGGTGCTTCTGAAGTTCATATTTTATTTCTTGGGGTTTTCTTCGACAACCAGGACTATGAAAGCTGCTCTGTCCCATGAAACCCCTGGCTGGGTAACGTTTCTCCCGGGATCCCCTCTCCCGGCACCAGGATGCCCCATCCAGCTGTATTTTGCTCTGATTTGAATCACTGATGCAGGGTTTGCTTGGGAAAGGTCAGCCAACCCCACGGCAGACGCTTCCCTGCAATTCCCGGCAGCATCGCTGGGTTCAGGGACACGTTTTAGGGGTCGCATTCTCGCCCACGCCAGCAGCAGGTGTCAGGAGGCTGGTCTGTCCCACCAGTCAGCAACACTCTCGAAGCTCCCTGCTCGTAGTGCCTCGGCTGTTCGGTACACACCCCCCGTTCCACACACACGGGACAGAGATGACGTATTTTAACACCAGCTGCTTTTCCCCGTTCTGCGAGACACCCGTACCCCAGCGTTCCTCGGGCACCCCGCAGCACCCCCCGTTACACCCACCACACGTCAGCCCCGGCCCATTCACCGACCTCGGCACCAGACACCGGGCCCAGGCCCAGTCCCAGTCCCATTCCTCCGCACTGGCCACCGCCCTTCCCCTTCCGCTTCGCTCCGTTGCCTGCCGGGACACGTAGTCCCCGCAGCCCCGCGCCGCTGCCGACCCGCTGCAGCTCCGCTCTCGGCCCCGCCGGTAGCTCCGCGCCCTCTTCCTCCTGTTGCTCCGCTCCCGTCCCCGCTCGGCTGGTTGCCCCGTACCGCTTGTTGCCCCGTTCCGCCTGTAGCTCCGCTCCTGCTGTTGTCCCGCTCCTGTTGCGCCGCTCCGCCTGTTGCCGCTCCCCCGTCCCGCTGCTGTCGCGCCCGTCCCTCGGGAGTTGGGCGCGGAGAGCGCCTCGGAGGGCTCAGCCTTCGTAGGAGACGCCGGTATTAGCATTGCGCAGGAACGGGATGAGCAAGGCGGTAATGCCGCCGGGGCAGGCAGAGCTCGGCTCCCGCACCCGGCATCCTGGAGCTCCAGGGTTTCTCTTTTTCGCTTCTAAACCGGAAATTGGATATTCTCATGGGGTCAGGCGCGAGAGAAGCGGGGGCTAGGAGAGCGCTGGGGCTGGGAGAGAGCTGGAGCTGCTTAGGGAGCTTCTGGCTCCTCCGGAGTTTGGAGTCTCCAAAAGGATGCATGGGCTTCCTGAGTGGGGAGGTGTGTGGGGTTGTCCCATGCCTGTGCTTTGCAGTTCCATTTTGAAACCAGGGTGAAAGTCCATCCTGGAACACAACTCACTGACAGAGGGGTTGAGCCCTATACCCCGTCCCTGGCACATCGATGTCCAAACTCACTGGATGGTGGTCAGGGTACATTGATGCCTTTGTGGGGGCAAGTTGGTGTTCGGGATGGGCCTTGTGCACAGGAGGGGAGGGGACAGGGCCGGGGCAGGCTGGAGCACCCTAAGCACTCCTTCTTCTTGGCCTTTGCCTTGGCTCAGCCCTTCTGCCACACCAGCCCGGATCCCTGGCTCTGTCCTGCACCCTCCTCCAGCTCCCAGGGGCTGTCCCTGCAACCTGCACCCTGCAGGCCCCCCCCTCACCTGGCGTTGCCCTCTGGCCCCTGCAAAATCCAGCAAGTGATGGAGGGCGATTCAGCCCTGCGCCTTCGTGTCTTTGACCTCAACTGCTGGTGAGTCCGGTGTTCACCAGGGCTGTGCTGGGCTGCGCGGGTGGGGACACCACACTGGGAGAGGGATCACACTTTGGGATTACCTTTGTGTCCTTTTCATTTTGGAGTCACACCACTCTCCTAGCCCCAGAGGGTCATGAGGTGCTTGGCTGGGTAGTGTCTCCAGTCCCCTCTGTGCCTGTTAACCCCAGAAAAGGTCCCCCATTTGCACCCCAAGCAAGGATGAGCTGCCTCAGTTCTGTAGGTAGGAGAAGCTGTCCCCAAACAGCCTCCCTGCATTATCCATCTTGTCCGAATGGCCTTGCATAGCCCTTTCCCATCTGCATCCTGCTTATAGTGGTACTGGAGCCCTCTCTCCCCTGTTTCGGGTCGCAGTGTGCCCTGACAGCGCCCATCACCCTGTCCCCACCAGGCTGTGACTGTCACCCCTCTCCGGCAGGGCTATTCGCTACCTGAGCAAGCGGCGGCAGGAGCGCATCCGGTTCGTCGGGGACCTGCTGCGCCAAGAGGACTTTGATCTGGTGCTTCTCCAGGAGGTGAGGGTAGTTTGTGAGCCGAGTGTGCCCATTCCCAGTGTGGGAGGTGAGCGTGACTGTTCTCAGCCCATCCCACTGTTCTCCAGGTGTGGAGTGAGCGGGACTACAGTGACTTGAAGGTGAAACTAGGAGCCTGTTACCCCTTCTCTCATTACTTCCGCAGGTGAGAAGGACAAGGCCAGCCCCCCAGGGCTGTCTGTGGGGCACTGGGCAGGGCTGTGCCATGTCCTGTATTTGACACATGTACAGACTGGTGCAGATGCTGTAGGTCACCTCTGTCACTGTGGGAGACCCCATGCCTGGAGAGTGGGATGCTCATGGGAGCACACTAGGACCCCGGCATCCATGGATCCCTCCGAGGCTTGGGGCTGGAGGGAGGCAGAGGTTTTGGGGACCACACTCCTCACTGTGCTTTTCCTCTGCTGCAGTGGGGTGATCGGCAGCGGCCTCTGCGTCTTCTCCAGGTTCCCCATTCTGGATACACTCCTCTACCAGTACTCGCTGAATGGGTACCCCTACATGGTAAGTGGGGCAGGAGGCATATGGCACAATTGTGTCCATCCCCACGGAGCCTCAGTGGACCCAGCCTGCTCTTCTTCCCCTCTGGCAGCTCCAGCATGGGGACTGGTTTTGCGGCAAGTCTGTTGGCCTTGTCATCATTAAGATCTCAGGGATCATCTTCAACATCTATGTTACCCATGTGAGCATCTTAGGGAAGGACCCAGCATGGGGGGGACAATGGGGAGGAGGGGGGTGAGTGGCTGTGCCACTCCTTCACTGTCCGCTTGCTTTAACCACTGTTCTTCACCCTCTGTGCTGGACTACGCACTGATCTAATAAAATATTGCTCAGGGACGGGGGGCAGGACACACAATCTGGCTGTGCAGTGGGTGAGCATCCCATGCTGTCCTCAGGGGAATGAGATAAAGGCAGAGGTGTTGGCCAGGCCCTAGGGGGACCATCTAGAGAGGTTGGGTGGGTTTGCAGGGAGCCTGGGAGCAAGGCAGGTGTTGGCGTGGCAGTCAGCCTCTTTGCTCCCCTGCTCTCACCAGCTGCATGCCGAGTACTGCCGGGAGAAGGATGCCTACCTGCCCCACCGCCTGGTGCAGGCCTGGGAGCTGGCACAGTTCATCCGGTGAGCAGCCAAGAGGTGCCCCACAGGGTCCCCCATTACAGGTCCTCAGGATATATGCAGTCACCCCTGCCCCTGGGTCTTGCACTGCAGAGAGCTCTCAGCTGCACCAGTCCCAGTCAGGAGTAAGACTGAGAAGCACTGGATGGGTCCCAATCACTGCAGTCTGGTGCAGGGCAGGGCAGGGGTGGGAGGTTAGCCATCCTTGCCCCTGCAGACACACCTCCAAGGCGGCTGATGTGGTGCTGCTGGGAGGGGACCTGAACATGCACCCTGAAGATGTAGGCATCCGGCTGCTGCGTGGCTGGACGGGGCTGCAGGATGCCTTTGCTGAGGCAGCACACTTTGAGGTGAGTGGCAGAGGCTGAGTGGGGTCCCAGGGCAAACCAAGAGGCCCCCACCAACCAAAGTACTTGTCTCAGGGTTGTGAGGATGGTTGTACCCTTGTCCCCAACAACTGCTTCACTGACAAATCAGAGCTGCTGCCCTTCCCACTGGGTATCCGCATCGATTACATCCTCTACAAGGTAATAGGGGACCCTTGGCCACCAGCTGTGGGTGGCAAGGCTGAAGCACTGGTGTGACCCCCTTGCACCCTCACCCAGGCCATCTCCAGCTTCATGATAAAGTGTGAAGAGCTGAAGACCACGACAGGGGCAGCCCCAGGCATGGACGTCCCCTTCTCAGACCATGAAGCTGTGATGGCAACACTGCACATCCAGAGGCAGGGACAGGCTGCGGGGGCCACCCTCGCCACTGGTGGTAAGTTGGGGGGCTGCTGCCAGCGTCCACTATGTGCTGGGAGAGCTGGTGGATGGACTGATGGAGTTGGATGGCGGTTTTTGGGGATGTTTGCCGTTGCATAGGACATCCTTTGGGGTGGTGCTTGTGGAGGGGTGCATGGAATAGGGCAGCATGTGGGGATGGGAAAAAGGGGGGGTATAGGAGTGGTATGGGGGGTTCCCACCCTGCTGAGGCCCCTTGTCCCTGCAGAGCCAATGCTGGCAGATGTGGTGACAGAGGCACGAACAGAGGTGGGTGTGGGGCTGCAGGCAGCGCAGCAGCAGCGCTACTCCTCGGGCAGGATGGCCTTGCTGGCCCTGCTGCTGCTGCTGCTGCAGGCCATGGCTGCACTGGGTGTGCTGGCAGGGCTGGACGCTGGGCAGCCCTTCCCCAAGCTCTCCTTCTGCCTGTTGGCCTTCCTCGCCATTGGTATCCTCCTTCTTGCCACCGGTCTCCACCTGTTTCACACCATGGAGGTGAAGATGCTGCACAGCACCGAGGAGCAGATGCGGATGGTGCTGCAGATGCTGCAGGAACATCCCAGTGATGGCTGAACCGAGGCTGTGGGTGTCCCACAATACCCCCCCAGCCCTACTGCGTCCCTTTTTGATCCTTTTTTCAGCTGGCTTCTGGCAGCAGTGCAGCCAATGCAGTAGTGCAGGTTTGACATTTGCGTCTGAGAGAAATTAAGATTTTGAGGGTAGATTCATTGCACTGGCCCTTGTAGGAACTACAATGGAGGTGGGGTTTTATAGCTTTTTAAATACATCCTTTGTACCTGGAGAGACCTGCTGGCCTGGCTGGGAGACTTGAAAGGCTCGGGCTCCCCATGCCTGGGGTGGAATGCTGGCGACTTTTAACAACCAGATTTGACTCAGATAGAAAATAAAGGCAGTATTTTAGCCTTTGGTGCTGGATCAGGGGGCTTTATTAGAAAAGAAGGGAGTTGCAACAGGATGGTAGTGCTGGTACAAACACAAGGGAGGGCTGGAGGAGACAATGAGGGGAATGGCAGGATAAGGGCTGAACACAGGGTGGTATTGCTAACAGAAGAACCCATGCCTGGGACCCCTGTCCCCAACATGTCTGGGGACATGCTGCAAGATCCATTTGGCCACAGAGGCCACCCTGCAACATCCGGAGACTCTGGGGAGGGTCTGAGGTCTGTGCAAAGGCCATTGTGGCATTGCCAAGCAGGAGAAATACGAAAGGGGCAAGGAGGACATGGCCACTGGCATCCCTTGTCCTTGGTATCACAGAGTGAAGGCCCTGGGCACCATCCCCTCAGGAGCTGCTGGACAAAATGCCCTTCCCTGCCACAACAGGCTCATGGTGGGGTGGTGATCCTGATTTTCTGCAGCAGCAGGGGACAGCGTGAACATAGCACGCAAAAGCAGCTATGCACAGTGGTAGGATCACCCCAATCTGTCACTGGCTCCCACATGTACAGCCAAATGTCCCTGGAAGAGACGGACTCTCCAGGCTGGGATGCATGCCCTCAGCTGGAAGGGATGTCCCAGGGTAGCTTCCAGGGACCTGTCCTGATGCTGCACATTTGGCCTCTACCCTGTGACCTGCCTGTGGTGGCTACAGTCACTTCCTTGCTGCTGGGCACCCCTGCAGCCCCCTTTTGGAGTCCCCTGTAAATCTTACTTTCAAGCAACTACAAGGCAAAGGCAATCCAGCCACATGTGAGAACGCCCTCTTTGCACCCCAAAGCTGGGTGCTTCTCAGTGTCTCTCCATGTGGGCATCCACCAGCAGGTCTGGTCCTTCCATGACAGGCTTTGGCAAGCAGGGAGCTGGATTCACCATGGCAGCTGCAGATGCTTGCAAGAAGCTCAGGCATCACCACCATCACAGAGTGATGCTTGTACCAGGAGACACACATACACACACTGCTTGTCCCCCCGGGGAGGATCCGGTGGGTCCAAGGGCTGTGCAGATCAGGCCCGCAGCTCACTGAGCCTCTTCTCCTCCTGGATATGGATGAGGAGGTTGCGCTCATTCACCACCTTCAACAGCTGCACCAGGGTCTCCTGCTCAGCCTTGCAGTCCTCGGGTGTCTTTAGGGTTTCTGTGGGTGCAGGGGGCCAGAGTAGGGCTGGGTGGGCCACAGCCCTGGCCTGCTCCCCATACCATACACAGGGATCCCCCTCCTGTGGCAAGTACTGGCACTCACCCTCCCTGTTCATGTAACTCCGGAGCTTCTTGTCAAGCTGCTGTTGCTGCTCTTCCAGCTTCAGTTCCTGCACCCTGCGGGGAGAGAAGGAGTTTGCTGAGTGCTGGGTTCGAGAGGGCCTGGGGTGAGCTGAGCCCCCACACTGACCGGAGAGCATCCCCCCAAGCCTTACGTAATCATGAGGTCTGACTCCTCATTCATCAGACTGTTCTTCTTCTGGACTAAGTACAGCAGCTGGTTTGTCCACTGTGTCTGCTGGTCAGCTGGGCTGCCTGTGGGACAGGGAGATGGTGAGTGGGGTGCAAACCCCCGTCATGGGGGTCACAATGCTCCATCTACCTTGGTCTTACAATTCTCATCCCGGAGTAACTTTTCCAGTTTGATGCCTTCCTGCTCCAGTTCCCGGAATGTCACCTCAATCTCCTCCAGCCGTCTCTGGATGGCCTGTGAGGGAAGGGGAGCACTCGCCTGTGGGCTGGCACCTACCATCACATGGCCACCAGCAGCCAGATGGAGGGGACAGGAGACAGTGCTGGGCTGGGGACCCAGCTCTCCCCTGTGGGCGTTACCTGTGCTTTGCAGAACCGCTTCATGTGGGCTTCCCTGGCCCGCCGGGCCAGTGTATGCTCAGAGGTGGAGTGTATATCCTCTTCCCCCACGTTTGGGCACTGTGAAGAGATGGTGGCACGGGCGGAGGGAGTCAGTCCCTGCACCGGGCACCTCCCGCCTTGGCAGCCATGGCTGAGCCAGACTTGATGCCTCTGTGAGAGGAGACACCAGCAAGAGTCCCAGCTACCACCTGTGCCGGTGGGGCCACTGCCACTCCAGGAAAATCCTCACCAACTCTGCCATGATGCCAAGACCTGTGCCTTCCTCCTCTTTCTCCTTCTCCTCCTCTTCCTCACTGTCACTCTCCTCCAAAGCTGCCCCAAGAGAAGAGCCCTTTCAGGCTGGTGCCTCATGAGCAAGATGTGGGGTACAGCAGGTTACAGCAGGGTCCTGAAGGGACTGAGAGCTTTGCTCATTTGGAGACTCCAGCTTCTACCACCTACTTTTCTGCATGTCAAGTTCCTCCTCCTCCTCTTCCTCCTCCTTCCAGTCTTGACCCTGCCAGAGGGCAGGGAGTGCCTCAGGCACTCCTTGGAGCCACAGACGAGCTGGCTTCAGTGGAGGATAAGGCTCTGCTGCGCTGGTGAGATTCAGCGTGGACAGATTGAGCTTCTCCAGCGGTGTAAGGATGATCTTCCTCCTGCTCCCACTCTCCTCACCCTCCTCTGCCACCCCCTGGGGTTCTGCTCCAGGACCCTCCTCCTCCCTCACATGACCCCCAGGCTGTGCCAGCAGCTCCTGCTCCTCCACATCACCAGCATCCACAGCATCCTCCACTGTGCCAGGCTCTTCCCCTCGCTGTGGAGCTGCTGGAGTGGGCTGTAGAGGACCGTGTGCCCCCTCCTTGGGGGACACACATGGGCTCCGAGCATCCAAGGGTGGGTTGGTGGCAGCATCAGCATCCTAGGGCAGAGCCAGAGCAGAGGGGTGATGCAGCATGGGGCCATACCCAAGCATCCCCCTCCACATACTGCCTTTCCTCCATCACTTAGGTGATTTAGGGTGATTTACCCCATCAGGCAGTGCTGGGGCCTCGTGCCGGGATAAGTCCATGCCAGGTAGATTGGGGTAGTGAAGTGAGCAGTAAAAATTACCTGGGGGGCAAATTCATGTGATGACCTGCAAGGTGGAGAAGTCCTGCCCCAAGCATCCCCTCTCCCCAAAGCCCGCCTCACCATCCTCCTCGTTGAAGGTGTAGTCGCCCAGGCGCAGGGTGGCCCCACACTGCCAGCACTGGAAGCAGCCACGGTGGAAGAAACGTCCCTCGGCACTAGCTCGCTCCAGGATGTAGACACGGCAGCCACAGAAGTAGCAGGCATCGCTGTTCTCCCCTGTCCTCTCTCTCGGCAGCTGTGGGGGGACAGGACAGGCTGGGGTGGCACCAGGGTCCTGGAACCCACCCTGCCCCGTGGCTTTGCTGGCAGCCATAGATGTGTGGTGGGGGGTTTGCCCCTCTTGCAGAGACAGGTCTGGGTGCTCGGGTTGGATTTGCTGGCACCAGTGAGGGAGCAGCAAGTCTTGGCTCTGGAAAACCAGTTGGGTCAGGAAACAAGCAGGGAGGAGCCGGGAACCTGTGGGCGTTCGCTTGCGTAGCCCTGGTCCCAGCCCTTGGCTTAGCCCTGCCAGCCACTGGTGTCCCCCCAGTGCCACCCACACAGCTGAACCCCCCATCCCGGGGTGACATGAGGACCAACCTGCCCTGGGTCCATCATGGTGGTTTGCAGTGGCTCATGGGCACTGTCCAGAGTGTCTCCATCCAGCCCTGTGTCCAGCTATGAGCGACCCGAGGGGGAGGTCAGCCCCCCACTCTGCCCCCAGGAAAGCTGCATCCCAGCAGAGCAACTCCTCGGGGTGCCTGGGGCAGACCCACCTCGGTGTCCCTGTGCCTCCTCTTGGCCTCCGTATCCTTCTGGGCACTGTCCTGCGAATGCAAAGGGGCTGGCTGGGATGGGGAGGGGGACAGGGTTTTGGTGTGTCAGGAGGATCTGGGTGAGGGTCCCTCACCTGGGTGCGTTTGTGTGTCAGGTTCCGGCTCTTCTGCAGCTTGCTGAGGAACAGGATGGCCCCTCGCGTGCCGAGGGGGGACAGTGGTTTCTTGCGGACCTCCTCTACCTCTGCACAGAAGGACATGGCCATGTTGGTGGGACCCACCCTACAAAGAGGGGAGCACCCAGCCAGCCCCAATGAGGCTTAGGATGGGACAAATACCTCCAAGATCTCACACCTGGTAAGGTCTTGAAAGCTTCATAAAACTGGCTGAGGTAGGTGATGAGGCCTAGGCGGGCAGGCTCAGTCATGGTGGCCATCTCAACGCTGGAGAGGACAGGCTGGATGCCCAGCTCATGCTCTGCTGTGTCCAGCATCATCTGGTGGATCTGAACGGCATCCTGGGTGTCCACAGAGTCAAAGTCCCTGGGAGGAGACATGGGTGCCATCAGGGTGGGCTCTGCAGGGGAGGAGGTCCTGAGGAGTCCCAGGCACTCACACTAGGTCAGGGCGGAAGCGGTGGATGAGGGCACAGAGGGCCAAGCCGCTGGTCCAGGACGTGGTGAAGTTGGTCACTGCCACGCCACGGTACCCAGCTGTGCTGGCCTGGCACCAGCTCAGCAGCTCTTCGTAGACGTCTCCAGAGGCTGCTGGGGAGGCAGCATATGTGTCTCCATCCTGCAGAGGCAGGGGACATCCCCCCAGTCTGCCTCCCACCACAGCATCACTGCTTTAACAGGGAACGGGTCCAAGGGGAGTGACCCGAAGACTCCCCCTGATACCCCCACAAGCACCCCTGCAAGGCTCGATAAATGGATTCATAAGGCATCTGTCAATATTTCATGGCTCAGCATCAGTGCAGGCTAGGAGGGGGGCAGTCTCCTCCCCAGAAGTCAGTGGGGGGCTGTGTCCCCACGTGGGCCATGAGCAGAGGGAAACCAGTGGTGCCACCGGGACAGAAACGCAGACAGACAGCTGGACACAGTCAAGGGCACAAGAAACAAGGATGGGGAGGAAAATCAGGGCAGGAGCTACTCGGTCATGGGCTGCAGGGAGGAATGGGGGGGCTGCTGTGGGGGGCTGAGGCAGGACTGGCTGCTCCTACCGGTGATGAGCTGGTTGTCACTCTTCCTCTTGTGGTCCACCTCCACTGTGCCCACAAGGTAGAGGTCCCGCACCTGCCAGTGGGGACATGCCAGTGGTGGGTCACCACATGCACAGAGCCAATAGCACCATGCAGGTGAGCTGGCCCTGGCAAGAGGGCACCTGGACCCCTCCACAACTCTCCAGAACACTCCTGCATCCACAATGGCACATTCAGTGCCCTGGGAACTAATAGCTTCAGCCTTGCATCCTTTGGGGACAGGGAACCGTGCAAATTAGTGTCACCCTGACTGCCAGGGAGGCTGGGCTGGCTGGCTGTCCTGTGTCAGGACCTGGCCAGGTACCTGGCTGGGTTTGATGGCCTGCAGGTTGATGTTGGGATAGCGTGTGGCTGGGTCGATGCTGTACTGACTGATGTTCTTGTTGGTGTTGTCTGGGGAGGTCTGTGAGAGGTGCTGGTAGATGCTCTCCCTGGGTGCAAGGGACAGGGCTGGGGTCACTGCTACCATCCTTGTCAACTCCGGAACCAGCCCAGCGGGATGGGGACACTCACCTCTCAGCCAGCACCTCCAGTGGGGGCGTCCCAGCTGCCCACCGCCGCACCATCCACGCTGCGTCAAAGGCGGCGAGGAATCCCCTTGCCACCCCAGTGCCCAGGGGCCAGAAGGGCTACAAACAGAAAGGCAGAGCTGGAGCTAGAGTCGCATGACCGGTCAGGACAGCTGGGAGGAGGCTGAGAGCTGCCGGGCTCGGCCAGGGATGAAAGCAGGAGTGGCGCTGGATGCGCAGAGAGAGAATGGGTGGCTATCTCCTCCCAGATGGTACAGATGCATCTGGGCAGGAGTTAGACTGCTTCTCCATCCTGAACCAACCCCAAATCTCTGGTGGGGCTGGAGAAGGGGATAACCTCACCAAGGCATGCCACTTCTGGGACCTGGAGAGCCTGGGATGGGGTGCACTGGGCAGTTGGGACAAGAAGCACTTAGGGAAGGGGAATATATTGCAACCAGTGCATCTTGCAGGAAGAGGCGTGAGGTGGGGCTGCAGGGGGGACCCTCACCTCCACCAAGCAGTCGCCCACCAGCCCCAGGAGCAGACGAGCCCCATTGTAATCCCGCACTAGTGCTGCATTCTCCGAGCGCGTCATACAGGTGAAGTCAAACATATCAACATCCGGTAGGTCCCGGTGGTTGAGGGCAAACTCCAGTTCAGGCAAGCAGTAGTTGGTAGAGAAGTTGGCAGCTTCTTTGGCATAGCTGAGGAGGGCATCCCGGTTCACATTCTCTGGGGACAGGAGGCTCTCGATGTCTGCTTTGTCCTGTGGGGATGGGGTGAAGCTGCTTGGCATGTGGGAGGTGATGTTTGCCCCTAAGCCTGGGAGCAGCCAGATCTGGAGTGCAGCAGTGTCACTGGGCTCTGATCACCCTGAAAGGATTTTTCTTGTGGCACAGGTAACAGCTGCCAAAGATCCCACTACCCCAGGGGTATGCAATCAAACCAGCACCCACGATTTGCGTCCCACCTTCCAGGCTTTCAGTTGCCCATCACTGTGGGCCAGACCCTGCCCTTCTCACCTGGAGGATGACTCCTTTCTTGAGCAGGCTCTGCTTCTTGGCCGTCATGACAAAATAGTGAGTGTCATCCTTGTAGTATACAATGTTTTCCAGGTCAATGCCTGGTGATGGGGAAAGGGCTAAGCCAGGGCCACAGGGAGCCCCTGCACTGAGCTCAGCAACCAAATGTCCCCTGTGATGGGGTACTATGTGGGGACATGCATCCCATCACAAGGGACAGCCTGGGGCTGAGCCTCCAGCTACATCAGGAGTGGACAGGGATTCCCAACACCACCTGTGCCAGGGCTGGGACCACCGACCCGTTTTGTTGTAGAGGTTCTGGAAGAACTTCTGGTTGTAGATTCGGGCCACACCGCTGATCTCAGCCACCTCCACCTCGGCCTGGCTGTGGCGGTTGATGAAGTTGGTGGTGATGCCGATGGCCAGCTTCCCCCGCGTCTCCTTCCGCTTGAACCCTGCAGGAGGGGAGAGGTGTGAGCCCCCACCCAGTCCCCCTTATTGGTCCCAGGGTTGTAGGGACCCCTGTTGTCACCTTCAGGGACAAATTTGCCACCACCAGCTGAGATGAGGACGTCGAACTTGTAGTGGGTGAGGGGAGAGGAACTGGGCTGCACCACAGCCTGCCAGCCACCTGCAGGGAGGGGGATGGTCATGAGTGTGCTGGTTCTCAGCTGGGACCTGCTCCAGAGAGCAGGGAGAGGGTTGCATCTTTTTCCCCCCAAAAGGCATGCCCCAGGCTAGCAGAGGGACTGGGGGGCTCAGAGTGGCCACCTGCAGCCCTGTTCTTGTCCCCAGGGATACCACTTATCCTGCAGCAATACCATACCTGCCTTGCCTGTGGGGGGAACAAGGCCCTCAAACTTCACATTGATGTGCACCTCCACCCCCAGGAGCAAAGCCACCTTCAGCAGGATCAGCTGGAGCTGCCGGATACCTGGGAGGGGAGAGGGGTACTCAGGGCTGCACTCCCTGGGCTCCCCACAGGAGGGGACGCGGGGTTCCAGAGCTTCATCTCCCTAAGACTCACTGATGTGATCCAGTGTGCCGGTGCAGAAGCGCCCATAGAACTTCTTTGCTCCCAGTGCCCGCAGGTCATGGATGGTGAAGGGCCAGAGGTGCAGGACATTGTTGCGGGAGAAGGAGTCCCGCTTCTCCAGCAGCACCACACGGGCACCCAGCAGTGCCAGCTCGATGGCCGCCCGGAGCCCGCAGGGGCCAGCTCCCACCACCAGGCACTGCCACAGGATGAGAGGGGTGGCATGAAGTGGGGGACAGTTCCCAGAGCAGGGGTTTTGGTGAAGCCCCAGGGAGATCAGCAGCATGCCCCACAGGCAGCATGTCCCAGGTCAGGATCTGGCCCTCCCTATTATTCACCTGCAAGCAGTGGTTCTCCCTGCAAACCAGGGGGCCCTGTGAGGTGCCCCACACCACACCCTGAACCTTGCCTTTGCCCAGGGCAATGGCAGCAATTAAAGCACTGGGTGAGATAAGGCTGCAGGTCTGCTGCAGCCCTGACATCTGTTTGGTCTCCGTGCAGCCTCTGCACAGGGCTAGAGGATGATGGGATAGAGCAGTGGAGACAAAAGCCATCAGCTGTGGGACAGGGAAACCCCAGCCCCAGGGGTACATCCTACTGTAGCATGCTCCTGTCTCCCAGAAAGGGCTTGTCAGGTCTCTCTGCCCCTTTGCAGCCATCCCGTGGGACTTCACCAGCAAAGAGTAGCTGGGAGGAAGAAGGACGCTGCTGGCTGGGTGGCATCAGAGTGACATCACACCATGCAAAGCAAAGCAGCACTAATTAACATTCTGTCCCATTAAACCCCATCAACCTTCTGCCTGGGACATCCTGCATCCCTCTGGGGTGAGGGGCAGAGTGCCGAAGGGATGTTCTCACCCTGGGAACAAGGATACAGAGCAGGGAGGGACCCAAACCCCTCACCCCATATCCTCGATACCTTGGTGCTGGCACAGGCCTTGCCCTGGTCATAGACCTTGTGCCCGGCTTTCTTATCCAGCTTGCTCCACAGGGCCTTGGCACTCCAGTAGTTGAGGGAAGCCTTGAGGCAGTGGTAGAGCTGCAGCCCATTGCCCTGCAGCCCCAGCTGCTGGCACAGCTCCCCAAAGCAGCCCAGCACCTCCTGGCACTCCCCTGCATGCAGGAACCTTTCAAAGATGGCATGGGCCAGGTTGTCCGGCTCATCAGCTGGCACGTTCATCCCGCGTCACCCAAAAGCCTGGTAGGAACAGCAGAGATCAGCAGGGAGGGGACCCTCCTGGACCCCATCCCCAAACCCACTCAATACCAGACCTGGTGTCTCAGCACTCAGTTTCCCAACTGCGGGTGCCGTTGGGTGATGGCAGTAACAAAATTTCTGGCAGCTGCTGGCGGAACCTCCCCCGGATGCTGTACCCAGAGAGCCACGGTGTCACCCTGCCAGGGTGACGTCAGGGGAGGGGATGGGGAGGGCTGTGGTGGCAGTAAGTGGCTTCCTCCATACAGCGTGTACCTGCAGCAGCTGAGAGCAGAGCAATCTGTTTTGGAGCAAAGACACCGCTTTCTTCCTCTTCACCCTTAGCCTTGCTGGGGGGGCTGGGAAGAGGCTCCTGGCTTTAGGAACCAACCACAGCTGCCCCAAAACCCAGCAAGACCAGCCCTGGGGCAGGAAGAAGCAGGATTGGATCTGTCCTGCCAGCCCGGCTTCAGCAACCGGAGTGAGGAGACTTTCTCCCTTGCCTCTACCTCTGCCACTCCCAGAGCAGGTGGAAGCAGATTAGCACAGAGCAAGCACTGGCAAGGAAAGAAAAAAAGACAAACCACCATATGAATGGCCCCATAATGCCAAGGAACCCATGGGAAGGGCAGTACAGCACATTTCCCCTGGGCACACCAAAACCCCCTGCCCCTGGTACATCCCAAGAGACCAGCACTCCTTACATCTGTCTCCTACTCCCAGCACCATCCCCCCCAGCACCAGCCTGTGCCACCCTCTGTCTTGCCAGCCTAAACATGAAGAACAAAGCTTTGCCCTTTCCAGCCACTGATGCCAAGCCTCGGGGCTGTAAAAGCCTCCCCCACCCCAGCAAAGCCGCTGGCACTGCCGAGGAGGATCCGGTGGAAAGGCTCAAGATGACGGAATGCTTCTACCTTTGAACCACTGCTCTTTGCCCTCTTGCCACTCAATGTTATCCTGGGCACTTGGCGGCACCCCAAAGGTGGCAGCCACCCCTGCAGTGGGACACTGGAGTGGGAAGGATACCATGAATGAGCCAAGTTGTCCTGGGCAGGGGAGGCTTGGGGGTGGGGAAAATAACTTGTTTAAGCCTGGGCTTAAATTTGGGCTGGAAAGACTGAATTCTAGCTGCATTTCAAGTTTGGTCCCACCCAGGAGTTTCCCAACACCAGAACTGTGCTTTGCAAAGCAATTCTGCAGGTCACCTTCCCTCCCAACATCGGAGTCAGGAAATCCAGGCATTTTAACCTCTTCCTTCCTAGGCAGACATAGGATAAAGCATCCAGCCAAGCAGAGCAGGAGCTGACACCCACCAGACCCCAGAGTCGCAGCATGAGGACAAAGAACATGACCTATGCATTCATGACAGGACTGTGAGACCTCAGGACAGCTTTCTGCTCTTCCCCTGTGCGCTGCTAGCAGGACAGAATGAGCCTGGGGAAGTTGAGGCAGCACTATAAACCTCACTGGAGAGTGCAGGCATGCTGTCCCACGAGCCATCCATTCTCCTGCCATGGAGGCTGCCCAGGCAGCACTACCTGGCCAGGCACTAGTGGCCCATGTGGATGGGTTTCCCCTCAGGAGCTAATGTTACTGCACTGGTGCCTGCCAAGGCCACCATGCAACAGCCCCAGGGAGATGGGGCAAAGGCAGCTGCTCAGGCTGGGAGTAACTCCTCCAGCAGCTCCTGGCTCTGAAATAAGCCCATCTCAAGGCCTCTATTCCCACTGGACATGATGCCGGGAGGAGCACACTGCCCAGGAAAGCTTTCCAGCCCCTACGCTTTGGCAGGGAGGCTCAGAGGAGGCAGAACAACAAGCCTTGTGTTACACCATTTCCTGCAGAAACAACAATCATGCCAGCACTTTGGCACACTCAAACCCCTTTGGCAATTGCAAGCAAGGACAGAAACTCCTGAAAAAACTCAGTTCCTGCAGGTTTGATGCAAATAAACAGCTTTCAGCCCACAAAGACCAGTGGCAACAGAGAAGGGCACAGTGCTGCTCCAGGCTGCCTCTGGCTCTACTCTCCCCCTCAATGACTTTTGCATTTCTTCCCTTAACACTGCTCCTTCAAGCAGGAGGGAGGAGGGGGGGTTGCAGCCAGCCCTGACTCAGCTCATATCAGCTCTGTTTGGGGTAGCTGCAAACATGCCTATGGGAACATCACCCAAGTCTGACACATGTGGAGCACGCCTGGAGCAGGGACACCCCATCCCACTTTGCATGTTGGGGTCTTCCCTTTGCCCTCAAACGGAGAAAAGCAGCCTCTTGGGAGATGGTGAAGAAAGCTACCCAGGGACTCACGTGTCTTCCAGGCACATGGAAATGCGGTAGGAAAGGATGTGGCTCCATATAGAGCTAATGAAAGCTGGGAGGATTTCCAGCAGCAGCAGATTCCCTTCCCTTGCTGCTGCTCTGGCTCACAGCATGGGCAGCATATCCTGGGTTTGAGAACCAGCCTGGAGACCCCCAGGTTAGGCTGCTGAGCTGGATTGGACCCCATGAAAGCCCTTCCAGCAACAGACCAGTGGGCAAGATGGAGGTTTTCTTGTGATCATCCAACAGCTTGGCCAAAGCCCTTGCTTTCAATGGCCAGTCAAGCCAGGAAGGTGTCAGGAAGAAGTGAAGGCACTGGATACTTTTACCAGTGTTATTGTGCTCAGGAGAAACATCCCAGGTGTGGGACTGGGCAGAGAGATCACCCTGGCCAACCTTGCAGAAACCTGCCTTGATTTGGGTGCGTTTTAACCTTTGGAGGGAGGGGAAAATCCTTGTCAGCTCCTCTGGTTTGAGGTACAGATGTGGGTGCACGGGAACACACCAGCTGAGGTCCCCTTTGCAAGGCCCCAGCATGGAGCTATGGGGAGAAGGGCTGAGAAAAGGTGACAAACGTGCCACCAGCACTGCCCAGGGCTGAGGCTGACAGCTGCAGGGACCCAGTGTCACAGTGGAAGGGGCTCACTTTCAGGGGTGCATAACTTCCCCTGGAAAGCTCATGACAAAATCTCCCCTTGGAGGTGCAAGACCCAGCCTTGGCTCCTGCACTGCCGTCAGCAGAAGTGGCCACTTCTCTGGGACATTCTGGCCTTGCCCTTTGCAGGGGATCTACAAGCCACAGCCTGGCAATGTCCCAGGGAGCCCTGGGCAGAGACAACACTTGGAAAGGAGCAAACCTGCTCCCCTGTTTTTGCTGCTCAGCCTGGCCTCCCCTGCTCAGCACCAGCCCCACGCAGGGAGCTGCCTCTTGCAGCTGCATTTCAGCACAAAGGGGAAGTCTGCTTACAGCCAGGCTTCATACCTCACATCCTTTTCCTCCTCCTGTTTCTCCCTCACCCCAAACCACAGACGTGCCAGCGAGGATGCCATGGAGCATCCCTCCATAGATCTCAGCAAAGTTCTTCCCACCCTATCCTACTCGGCACTAGGAGCACTGGTGGTTCTGGGAATGGAGTGGAGGAGGATGAGCTGTCTTTTCCCATTGTCACGGGAGCAGCAGAACTCAGGGGTTGGAGGGGAAGAGCAGTGATGAGCCGGAGGAATCCCATTGCCCCCGAGGGAGACTGCGAGGAGAAGGCAGGCGGAAACAAAGCGCTGCCCTACCATGGAACATCCCCGTTCGACATCCCGGGGTCACGCAGGACACGGGCTCGGGGGGCTGAGCCCCTTGGTTTTCGCACCCGCCTTGCGCAGCGAAGCTCTCAGCAGGGCGGGTGGAGGGGACCGGCCATCAGGATGCTGGCACCAGCTTGACCGCATCCGAGTGGGGGGACACAGGGCTGGGGGGCCAGCAGAGCCCTGACCCCCCACCGCCAAGGGACATTCTGCCCATCCCCACCCCCCACTCACCTCCGCAGCCCCTCGGAGAGGGAAACTGAGGCGCGCACCGGGGCGTGGGGAAGGACCGGAGCTGAGTGCAGCCAGGCGAGGGCAAGCAGGAAACGATCTCCGACTCCGCAAGCAGCAGTCAGCCAGTCCGGCCCTGCCCTCCCCTCCTCTGCCCTCCCCTTCTCGGCCTTCCCCTCCCCTCTCCTGCCCGACCCTCCCCCGCGGCCGAGGGGCGGCCCCCGGCCCCCGCTTTGTGCCGCTGCCGATGGTACGGCGGGAGGTTTGGAGCAGCGGCATGAGCGGCACAGCACAACTCCGGCAGGGTTTTTTGAGTTTTGGGGTGAGAAACCAGACTTTTCGCAAAGCAGACCAAAAGATTTGGGTGATGAAGCCGCTTCACGTCCCTCCCATGCCGCTGTGCTGCTCCCCCCACAGCCATAAACTGGCCAGGAGGGAGCACGGGGGAACCCTGGGAGGGGGGGTCCAGCCCAGTGCCAGCTCCAAATCCCGAGCAGTGTTCCAGACCACCACAACTCGCGTGGAAACTTTTGGGATGATGTTTCCACCTGGGTTCCTCCGGGTGGGAATGCTCCAGGGGGGGTAAAGGTAGCTTGGGGCAGGGGGTGGAGCCGCCGGGGTCACCGAAGATCACTCCTGGCGGGTGCTTTTTAGGGTTTTTGGTGTCCTCAAAGTGCTGCTGGACACTTGCCATGTGCTGGAGTGGCCGTCACGGCAAAGGAACTCGCAGCCTGTGATGCACAGGGACAACCTGCCACGAGGCTGGGGACGGTTACTCAGGGACACAGGGTGTGGGTTACTTAGGCCACCATGAGTCACCCGTGGCACTGCTGGCAGCTACGGCAAGCAGGGTGACCCCTCCATCTGTCCCTCCTGCAGTCCCCTCAGGCTGCTTCCTGGGGCTCCTGGTGCAGAACCCCCTGCCATGGCCCTGCCCAGCTCGGCTGGGCTGTTTCAGGCCCACAAAGTTGCTGGGTGTGGGCACAGCGAAGTCCACCCGTGTTTCAGGGCCACTTGGACACCGAAATGGGGCATCTGAGTCAAACCATGACATTTTCCTATGTAGTGGAGTGGTCGGAAATAGCTCCCTCTGTGAGCATTTTGTGGCTCCATGGGAAAGGCTGAACAGGGACCTGCTCCTTCCAGCCCCAGCGTTATCCCCCAGGCAGCAGCAAACGAGCATTAGGTCTGAATCACAGCAGGGACCAAGGGCGTGCGGTGGCAGAGGGTGCATGGCCAGCACTGTGGGCTCTACTGTGGGCAGCCCAGTCTGTCCTCAGCAGAGGGGGTGTGCGAGGGCACACCTACACCCCTTAGTGTGCTGAGAACAGGCAAACTCACAGCATCAGTGAGGACTGCTGCAGCTCCCTGAACCCTTCACGCTTATATGGAGATGCCAACCATACCTTAGATCCTACCACAGGATGTTCCACCTGCTCCAGCATTACAATTCCCCAATTTTTCCTCTAATTTTATTATTCTAGAGTTTTGGTGATTTATGGCATGGGGAAGGAGCAGTGATGCCTCCCAGCTGCCTTCCCCTCCCTGGTCCAGCTAGGCCTTGGGCGATGCTGCAGACTGCAGCCGCTGCAGCTCTAGGACACGGATGAGGAGGAGGAAGGCAATGCTCAGGAGAAGCAGCCAGAAGAAAACCCAGTAGTGCTGTGGGAGGAAGAGCCACGGCCGCCACAGCTCCACATCGGATCCCTTGGACCTGGGGAGAAGGCAATGGGGGACACTCATCATCGTGGGAGAGAGCAAATCCCACCTCCACCCCAGCTGGGGATGGGGAGGATGTTTAACACAACCCCACACCTCAGTGGGCCTTCTACAAACCAAAATGCACCAAGGCCAGGGAGCGCATGGGGGACCTGCAATGCATGGGCAAAACAGGCACAGCAAGGTCTGGCTGAGGCAGCTAAACAACATCCTGGCCTTCCACCACTAATTCCCCCAACCTGCTTCCCAAGTGCTGGCCACTTGGGGACCACAGAGAGTCCAGCAGCCGTAGGGGTATGCTGGGCACACACAGTGCTGCTCACGTCAGCCCAAGCTGCTCCGGCTCCTCATCCTCTGCCCTTGAGTCTCTGCCATCTGCGTCAGCCTCCAGCTCCCCAGTCATGGCGCTGTCCTGGCCCTGTGGTTCCAGCTCACTCCTGGGGAGGGAGAGGACAGGGTCTGTGCCATCCCACATCGGCCAAGAGCAGCCAGTACCATGGCTGCCCTGCCACCCAGTGCCCTGCCACCAGTTACCTCTGGGTGCTGGGCCAGCGCTGGGCCCCCTCTGGCTCCGGCTCACCTGCCAGGGCTGCTCGGCTGTCAGGGCTGGCACCTGGCTGGGTACCAAAAGTGGGAGTATCAGTGGGGACTCAGACCTCCAGTAGTACCGAGCCTGGGGACACATGCCCAACAGCGTGGCACAACTCTGTGTGTCCCCCCTGCACGTCCTTACCAAGAGCTGCTTGGGGATGACAGCGATGCTGACTCTGCGGCGGGTAGACCCCTGCAACAGAGGGGCTGGGGGTGAACACCGCACCGGCTGCTTCTCATCACCTCCTTCCCTATCACCTCCCCAGCACAGGCAAGGGACACCGAGGAGAAGGGTCACTGCCAGCTCCCAATGGTCCTGGCACTGAGAGGGGAAACCGGAAAGCCGGGGAGATGAGGGAAGGTCAAAGCCAAGGGGTTTGCGCCTGTCATTACTGCTTCAAGCTGTGCTGGTGGGGCTGCCTAACCCCCTCCCTGAGCACTCCCCTACCTCTTGAGCTGTAGGGGAATCAATGCCAAATTCGATGTGGTGCTAGAGAACAGCCAAGCCTGTGGTTCTTGAGCTATGACCCTGCAATGCAGAGGGATTTGCCTGAGATCTCCTGGACAAGCAGCCCTGGGAACCCTGTCTGTCTCCCCATAGCACTTTGAGGCTGCCTCTGCATTTTGCCTTATCCCCAGCACTTCGAGCACATCTTCCCTGCAGCAAGCAGTGGGCCATAGTGGCATTGCCTGGGACCTAGGGGGTGCATGGGGACAGCCAGCCAAGGGAGAACAGCAGGGCATGGGGAGGCAGCGGCTCCAAGATGGCTGAACTGGACCCAGTTACCTGCTGGAAAGTTCGCTTCAGGGGATGAGGCCTCAGCCGTGGCTCCACATCATCTGGGAGCAAAGAGAAACCACCTTACATCATCCCCCTACACTAAGACGGGGCTGATGTCCAGGCGGTTGCAAACCTCCCTCCCATCGAAAGCCATCCTGGCCACGTGCTCTGTGCGTGGCAGGGGTGCCCTGGCCAGGGGGACCTGGCCACATGCACAGAAATGGCACTTGTGGGGCTTGGTGTCCAGGGACAGAGAGTTCTTTGTGTGCACGGGGCCCCCCTGCCCCGCATTCCCAGCTGGGCTATGGGGGGATAGCTCTCCAGGCACCAGCAGCTGCTCCCACGCTGTGTCTGCTGTTACACTGGCCCCTCGCATCTGTCATCAGGTCCCAGCTGCTCCCCACCACTGGTTCCCAGCTTGCACAAACCATTGGCTCTGTGGTGCAGGGTCACACTGACCCCCCTGGAGGGGTGTGGGACCAAATCCTGCAGGGTCACTCTGTGCAAACCCCGTGTGGGCCCCGGCGGCAGAGCCCACCTCACCCTGGGTCTCTGCCAGCTGCCGGTTGCGGGAGTTTTGCTGGATCAGGCGCTTCATCTCCTCCAGCTCCGCATGCTCCCGCATGTGGTGCCGCTTCAGGTTCTCCACGTGTTGGACCATCACTTCTGCTGCTCGGCTCATCCGGGCCTCCTGCAGCCAGGCAGTGTGGGGGATTAGGGCCCCCATCTCCTGGATCCTAAGGAGCCAGATCTCTGCCAGTCCCTCCCTATGCATCCCATAGTGCCTCCGCCCAGGGAGTGCAGATACCTCCCCTTCCTGCTCCCAAGGACAGGCAGATCCCTTGCAGCCTGGTAGGTGCAAACATGAGATCAAGGCCAGCACCATGAGGAGGAGGGACAAACCCCAGCCCAGGGATGCATCCCCAAGCCCAGCTATAGCACCTGCCATTGCTCCCAGCCTGGCAGGGAGCCCCAGTTGTGCACAGACCTGGTGTACAGCCCCCAGCTTCTCTGCAGCGCTGGTTGCCCGCTCGACAGCTGCCGACAGCACAGCCAGATTGTGCTGCAGCTGCTCCAGCATCTCCTTGCAGCCCACATTGGTGCAGGATGGACCCAGCCTCTGTGGGGGGAGAGAATGGACCTGCTGGAGCTGGGGCTTTGAGATGTCCAAATCCCTCCTGGGCAGGATGTCCCCAGCACATGCCAGCCCCCTGTCCTTGTGCCCACCTACCTCCAGGGCAGCCCTGCACTGCCCCAGCTCCTCCTGGATGTTTTCCTCTGCTGCATCCCGTGCCCGTTTCTCCACCTGAACCCGTTGCTGCAGGGTGAACATGTCACAGCGAAAAGCCAGTGCGAGGTGGGCAAAGGCTGCCTGCGAAATGGGGGGCAAGAGATGGGACATGGGGCAGAAAGGAAGCCACCAGGACCATGTGCTGCTGTCCTCAAGGCACGGACAGACCTCGCAGTGTGCCACTAAACAGGACAATGCTAAAGACATCTAGCACTTGCCTTTCCCCAGCACCAGTTAGGCTGCTGCAGGCTGGGGACAGTCCCTTGAGATGCCAGCCTGAGGAGACACGTCTCCCAGGCAGCCGATAACACATGGAAATCCCGAGCCCTCCTGGCAAGAGCACACGCCGGGCAGACGCCAGCCCTCACTGCGGGTCCTGGCTGATGGTGGAGCCTGACTCAGCCCTGGCACTCGCAGGGAAATTATTTTTATTAGTGTGGCTCCTGCCACCTCCCCAGCTAAGGGCGCTCTTCAACAGCTGCAGAGCACTTTGTAGGATTGCTGGGTGCTCAGAGGACAGACTCATCTTGCCATGGAAATGCAGCTGCCTCCAAATGCCAAAAGTATTGCTGGGAAAGGGTTTATAAGGTGTCTGCCAGTGGACTGCAGTGTCTGAAGGGTGTCCAGGAGCAGCAGAGCGAAGGGACTGTGAGCCATCAAGGTGTCCCCTTCCTGTGTCCCCCTTCCCCAACCCACCTGCAGCCCCTGGTAGCCCTCACCTCCAGATCCTGCTCTGTCAAAGCCACCCTGCAGAAGAAGAAGTGCTGTCAGGGACGGAGGCATCATGGGGGCTGCATGCTGAAAATGCCCTTGTTTTGCACCCAGGGGTGCCAGCCACCACCAGAAGTGGGAAGCCAAGTGCCCACTGCCTGGACAGCAACTCTTGTGCAGTCCAATCTCTGGACCATATGGTGCCCTGGGATCCCTGTGTCCCATAGCCCCTGGAGAGATGCAGATGCTCACTGATCTTACCTGTTCAAGCCTAGTCTGTCCAGCACCAAGAGCTCATTGGGGAAACTCAGCACTGGCTCCTCCAGGGTTTCTGCATCTGCAGGGAGGCAGTGACACCACGACAGACCACACATGAGGACTTTTCCTCAGCCTTCCCTCCTCCCTCTGCCTTTCTGTCCTGGCTGGGAGAAGGTGCCCTTGGTGTGGAACCATTCCAATCCTTCCCCCAGCATCAGAGGGGCTTCAGGTCCCCCCAGGCCAGTCTCCCCTTCCCCATGTCAGATGACCCACCAAGTCAGATGACCCCCATCAGAACATGTTGTTCTCAGGCTCATCCACAGCTACTTCAAACCTTCCCCTAAAGGGACCCAGCTGGGATGTGGGATGGGGGTTCACCCACCTTCTTCAGTCCTGTCACTGTCCCTGGTGTGAGCAGCCTGCTCCTGCCTGTCCCTGCCTGGCACCTGGGAGGCACAAGGGTGCTGTCAGAACAAACCTCTCCCTGGTGCTGCATGGCATCCCAAAAAGACCAGCACCAAGAGGCTGAGCCCAAGGGACTGGGGAGGGAAGGGCCCCCCCAACCTGTTACCCTCCCCTCCCTCTCACCTCACTGACATGCTCCACACTCTGCTGGCTCCCAGCCAAAACCCTGTCTGGGTGCCTCTGGGGACTGCTCATCCTGCCTGAGGACAGAAAGGGTGGTGGGAGCTGGGCAGCAGGGTCCCCTTCCCAGCCTGACACCACTTCAGAGAAGACCACTGAAAACACCACTGGCATTTCGGCAGCCTGTGGGCTCACAGGGGACATGAGCTGGCAGGTGCCCTGCAAAATATCCCTGTGAGATTAAGGGAGCTGCTGCTAGGCTGGGCCAGGGCAGGGGGAGGAAGACAAGGTGCAGAGGGTGGGTTACAGCTGATGAAGCAGATCCAGGGGACAGGGTTGGGGTCCCAGGGCTGGAAGGGGTTGCAGGCAAGTGCTGCCAGGCCAGGGGACACCCCCCTGCTGCTCAGGGAGGGTGCAAAGCCCACCATTTTGCCCCCATCCCCACCCTGGGCTGCCCTTACCTTCATCTGGAGACGTGGGGAGCCCGGACAGCTCTGCCTGCTGCTCCCTGTGGAAAGCCTGGGTAAACCCTAGAGAAACTCAGAAAGCATAGGCAACATCCCACCCCCTGCCCTCCCCCCACTGCCACGGCACCCTTCGACGTTGCTGCTCCGGACCTGGGTCCTTTCCGAGCATCCTCCACAGCCTGCTCTGTCCCTGTCTCTGCTCTCCCTGGCACGGGTGCAGCAACCCCCTCCACTCCTGCAGCTGCTGCAGAGCCGCCACCAAGGAGCCTGCTGAAGCCGTTTCCAGCCAGCAATGAGTCACCGGCCGCGGCCGTGCTTTTCCTCAACACTGCCTTTTTTTTTTTTCACCCTGGCTGCCAAGCAGACCTCACTGCAAGCTGACCTCGTCACCCCCCACAACAAACCCAGCTGCCGACAGAGCCCAGGCACCATCTCACATCACCCCCCGGGGATGGCAGGTCTGGATGCATACTTTTGCCCCCCTAAAAGTGCACTGGGATGGCCTCATCACTCTAAACCCCTGCCCTGGTGCAGTGCAAAAAAGTCTGGCAGCTCTGTAGCATCCCTGCTCACTGGGGCCAGGGATGCTGGAGCCCCAAACTTTGCCCCTGGCTCTGGAAAGGGCTACAGCAGGGCTTCTCCCTCACCTCCTGGCAAGCCTGAGACTCACGCCCTGAGAGCAGTGGCTGCAGGAGAAGGTGCTACTGTACCAAAATGATGCTCAGTGTCCCTTGCCGGGCACTGCCATCCCCATCCCATCCTTGCCAGCACCCCATGAGCCACAGGGTGAACCTTTTGTGCACATACCTCCGGGGTGAGGGGCCAGGTTGGTAGCTCATTCTCTGCCGCTGCCGCCGCCGGCGCCCCTGGGTGAGTCCCTGCGCCTCCTCTTCCCCCTCTCCCAACGAGGTCCCTGTGAGTGGCTTCATTTGTGGAGCACAGAGGCTCCAGGACCAGCACACCTATCATGAGAGACACACAGTAGCTGTGCACAGATGGAGAACGCCTCTAAATGTTATATTTTTAAAGCATTTTCTCACCCAGCAGGAGCTCCAAGCTCCTCTACTTAGCATGGGGGCTTGTGGAAAAAGAGGTGGGGAGGCCCACTGGGATTCAGGAGGAGGCTGGTGAGATTCAGGTGGGCATGGAGCAAGGCAAATGAGGAATTTAACACAAGCCCCATTTGTGAGCAGTGCCGAGGGTGGACTTTTGCCTGGGGCTTGTGATGTGGGTCATCTCTGGGGGGGGAGGTAACTTTGCACCCACCAACCAGTGTGAGCATCCACTGCAGAGTGAGACTGACCCACTGTCCCCCAGGCTGCAGACAGAGCAATCCCCAAGAACCCTCCTGCAACACTGGCTCCCAGAGAGACTAATATGAAAGATTTCCAAGTCCAAGGGAGCTTGGACAACTCATTTAAGCTGTTTTACAACATTTAAAGAATTAGAGAAAGATGCAGAAAGTCCACAGAGTCCCTCTCGCAGCCCAGGGTAAAGTCACTGTGCAAAAGGAACTGTCCCACAGAACACATCTCCTCAGAGGCTGTTCCCACAAACATGCAGATATGGGGCAGAAGGAGAAGTTTTTTAGCCGAGACACAAAATACAGCAGAGGTCTAAGGGGACAGAGAGTAGGGACTGCTTGAAGTCCCACATACCTGTGCAAAGCCTTGGCCAAACTCAGTCTAGGTCACCCCAGCACCAAGGAGGGCCATCACCCAACTCCCAGAGCCTGCTGAAGGTGTAAAAGCAAGCAGCACCTGCATCTATCAAAGCCAGCCCATTTCATGCTTGTGCACTGGGAATTGTCGTTGACACCTTCACCCACCCAGGGGCCCAGGAGCCCCCAGCCACCAGGGATCAGCCAAACTCATCACACCAGCAAGCATCAGAGTCCTCTGGAGGGCTGGTCCCTGCTGCAAAGCGCTTGCTCCATCACAGCCATGGCAGACCCTGCAGCCTGCTGCAGCTCTGACAGCCTCACAGACACTCACTCCTTATCTCTGTTTTACGGATGGAAATACAGAGGCACACAGCTGCTTTAGCATAAGTAAGCCCCTGGAAAACCAAACCGAGCACTTTCCCTCAGCTTGGCAACTTTACCAAACACTCCCCGGGTCATTACCTGCCTGAACTCGTCTCAAGCAGCCGAAGGCAGATGCTGGGACCACCCAGCTCAGACCCAGCACTCAGCGCTGTTGGGCCCCCATCAGACCGAGGAGGGGGTCAGGGGATGCGGCGTGGGCGGCAGATGGTGGGTTAGGGGGTGCTGGAGCCCCATACAGTGCAAGCTGCCAGCAGCAGAGCCTCCCCGGAGGGGAGAGCAACTGCATCTGCAGCAGAAGAAGCTGCCAGAGACAAGCCAGATGAGAGACGGCCTTTAAAGGAGATGCACAAGAGTAGCTGGGAGCTCCCTGTGCCAGCCCAGGGCGGGTGGAGTGGGCTGCAGGTGGTCAGGCGACCTTTGCTTTTGGTGAAAAGCCAGTTCCTGCACCCACTCTTAGGAGGTGACAGAGCTGGGAAAGACTATGACTGCTCCCTCTGTGCCAGCTGTCTGTAGAGCAGAGCAGTCCTGAGCAGGAGGCTCAGGGCAGGGTAGTGGCACTCACACCTCCCCAGAGATAGGGGATTCCCCCATGCTTTCATGGAGGGCTCAGCACTGGGCTACACCAGGATGGCTGACAAGGAACCCCTGTAGCATTGTATTTGGTGATGCAGGGAAGCCATTCTGCCCAGGCCCCCTATTCTCCTGCCCCTCTCAACAGCCCTACTTTCCCACCAGCCATCACCCCACTGCCCCTTCCCCTGCCCAATCACTTTACTCAAATCCATCACATCCTCTAAAGCAGCTTTCTTGCCCTAATGAGCTTACACAAAGTCAGACTCAATGCTCAGCACTACCAGGCTAAGCAGGCAGCTGCTGCTGCTGCCCTCCTTTGTGCCCAAGGGACCCTGATGTACCCCAAGGAACAATGCAGCCCCTTGGGGTCTGCAAACCTCTTAAGCCCTGAGAGGGCAAACAGCATCTCCCAGCCCCAGGGCAGACCTGACCCAGCCTCTGCCCTGCCTGCCAGAGCAAGAGGCCAGGGCTAGAGGTTACAAAACAAGGGGGATGGAGGACACCTTTGCACAGAGCCCTGCCTTCCTCCCCAGAGCAGCAGCCTGGCACCAGGCAGCAGATCAGGCTCTGTGACCTCTGCTCCATTGTCCTGGCTGGTCCACAGTTGCAGCGAGGTGCTCCATGAGGGACACAGACCCAAGGACACCATCATACTAGCTCCTCTATTCCCTCCCACGCTCGGGGCAGCGTTAATAAGAGGTAATGCTCCTCTTTACAAACCATCCCATTCAAAGAGCCTCTACAAGCATTTACTAAAAGTACCCATGGATTTTTATGTATTCTTATGTATTCTTATTTTTAGCCTCAGAACATCTAAATCGTGATTGCAATCCAGGTATCATAGAACCTCAAACAAAAAAAAGCAGCCCAGCTCCCCTCACACAGACCTGTTCAGCAGGAACAAACGAGGCCTTGCTGGGAGTTTTCCAGCCCAGGGAGGTGAGCACGTCGCTGTGGGATCTGGCTTTGCCCCCTGTTCTCCTTCCAGCGAAGTTCCTCCAGCAATGCAGCAGCTACTGCAACAGCATCTTCCAGGGCTCCTGCTGAAGCTGAGCTGAACTTGCAGCTCAGATCGCAGAGACTCTGGTCATCTGGATTATCCACTTCTTGGAAGAAAGCTGCTCAGACCGACACTGGCTGCTACTGCTGATAGGGCAAGCATGATTTATTAGGTCTGTGCAGGGGCCCAACAGTAAAACAACAGCCCAACCCTACTGCAAAGTCACCTTTCTGGGTCCCTGGCTCCTCAGCCAACAGGGACCTGGCAGTCACCAGACTACCAAAGGGAGAACATGGTTCTCTTCTTATGATAAAAAGGTTGCTGGCAAAACAACAGATGAGGACGAAAAATGTTCTTTTTATTCAGTTTTAAATTTCAAGTTAAAAAAAATAAAATATTGCTGAGCCTTCCCCAGAGCACTTTGGCCTCACATCTGGGTGTCACAGCCCCCAAGATTCCATGCAAAGCTGCATCAGCATGTTGAGGATTACACACAAGCAATGAACGGGCTGTCACTGGACATGTAGTTACCTCCAGGGAGAAGCAGGGTGACTATCAACCCTTGACACTGCTGCAAGAGGGTGACACAGCAACTACCTGGACATGCCTGCAGCTCCTGCTTGGAGAGGGGCAGCTCAGGAAAGCTGCTGAGTTTCAGCCCTTTCCAACAAGGTGTTGCATGGCCCAAGGCTCCTCCAGGTCTCTGATGTCTGGTGTTTAATATCTGGGGATGCAGTGTTCACACACCTCTGCCCATCCCAAGGAGGTTCTCTGCTGCCCAATCATGGCACCACGATGGCACTTGGGGAGTGGAGGGATCATCTTGTCATAAAACTGGTTCAAAAATGTGATGTGGAGGTAGCAAAGTGGACAGATAACCCACGCAATCATATATTATAAATTTCCTTTTAAAAAAACAAAGAACTACTAGGCCAAAAAGGGAATTCCCCACTGTACTATGAAGGAGGTAAATCTCTGTAGAAGAGGAAGCAGATAAAGAACTACTGTCAAATATCACAAGTAGACTGGCTGAAAATTATACACCTACATATATGCCTTCTACATCGAGCCTAGGAAAGGTCTTGGACAAAGCTTCAGATCATTCTCTTCACCAATACTGCTATTAAATCAGGACAAGGGCAGAGCCAGTCCTGGTGCTCCCTCCACCCTTGGCTAAGGTTCTGCTAAACTATAAAACCTGACAGATGTTTTATGCTGTATCCCCCTCTCTGCACTGTTCAAGTTGGATTTTAAAGTTCTTGAGAGGGTCAAGAAGAGTCAGAAGTAAAGTTTTCTGTGTGGGTGCTACCAAGCACCACATAAACAAGCAGTCTATCACCAGCATGTTAGTGTCTCTGGGGTTTGCTCCAAATTCTCCTTACACAATTGTTATCTGCACATACACCCCAGAGGAACCCACAGCACATGATAAGCTGCTGCCAAGAGTAAAACCAGGGCTAAGAAAGCTCTGTCCACAAGCCAGAGTAATGCTTCCCAGCAGAACAGGAATCCCCCTTGCAGTTTGCAAAGCGGATCCCTTCCTGACTACAGTTTCTTTTAAAACACACATAAGCTGGCCCAAACCACAGCTCCCAGCATATCCCAAGGATTTGGAAAAACAAGCTGCAACGCAGCAGTAGCAGCCAGGAACTGTCACAAGGAGTCTGCAATGTTGCCTAAAGACAACACTGAGGAGTTACAAAAGCAGATACCCCTTGGGGAGCAGCCGTGTGCCGTGGCTGGAAAATTTCCAACCCTTTATCACCGTCTAGTCCACAGAGACACTGAGGTTTCCCCACGGAGCTCCAGGTACACATGGCATGTGTATTCTCAGCAACAACACCATGAAGCTGATTGCCATGAATTTTAAAGATCAGTGTATCCTTGGTCATCTTCACATGACCGACAGCCACAGCCAGATGGAGCAGTGGGGACAATGACACTGAGGTCACTTCGTAGAAGCTCTGCAGGGAAACTGCAAAGCCCAGAGCCTGCTACCTAATAAAGACAGAACAGCAGTCTCAGACCTTGATGATCATGGCACAATTTCTATTTATGTCATATTTTGGGCAGCCCTACAATAGCTTCACTATACTGAGCCACTAACTCAGTGGAATGCAAACACAGCAACAATCCAGTTCCCTGGAGGTTTCTGTCCTCCAGCTAATGCAGACTTTGAAGCCTCACCACTGTCACCTAAAATAGCTTAAGAAATTCTTACATAAAGAAATCTGTGCTCTCAGCCTTAAGAGCATCACCTAATGCTTCAGTTTCCTTTCACTGGCTGGATCTAAATGAGCAAACTTAAAGCAGTCACATGTCTCACCTACATATTTTAATTCCCTTTCTCCCTTTGTAGATGTAAATGTTTATGGATTTTTAAATAGCTCCAGAAGTATGTGATGCTCCTAACTTTCATTAAAACCCTAGCAGTACCTCTCTGAGTCCATCCACTCTCTCCCATCCTTTTCTTCCCAGCTCTCAGACCAGGAGGTGCCTAAATGAGGTTTCCAGCAGGCATTTTCAAGGATATAGATAGAACTTTGGGTACAGTCACACTATAGAAGCACTTTTTATTAGAGTATCATTAAACACCCTGCAACGGGAAGTGTCATCATCCCCAGAAGTGCGTCACACACAGCAGGACCCCTGGTAAACAGGAAAAAAATATGGATTTAAAGCAGAAAATTCAAGTTTCCCAGCTCTTCAGCTAAATCCCGCTCTCCTGAACCCAGAAATCTGTAAATCCCAGCACAGCGCAGCAGACCACTGCCACACTGCTCCGAAACCAGCTCGGCTATAGCAGAGGAATGCTGACATGCCCAGAGCTTGTGCCTTGAAACAAGACAATATAAAATCAGGATAGTGAATTAAGCCCAGAATTATTAGCTTCACAGAGCCTCAAATCAATATCTGTCCCGGTTCAGTGGTGTGTTTTGGAGATTAAAAACTCAGGATCTGCGACCTCGGCCCCCACAGCCCCGCCCGGCCACCACCCTAGGAGGGGCTGGGCGGGGGCCGCCGTGTTGAGTGCGGCTGCGCGGAGAGCGCCATGTTGAGTGCGGCTGCGCGGGGAGCCCCATGTTGAGTGCGGCGGGCCGAAGGGAGAGCACACACAGAAACGCCTGGAAACACGCTAGCTGTTCAAAGAAGACCCCTCACCTTCGAGCCCCGGGGATGTGAGGGGCTGGGATGGCGCTGCCCAATGATAGTCTCCTTACATTAGGTGGTGCCGTGAGGCTCTGGGTGCTCTGTGGGGCACAGGCCCCACCTGTGGGGTCCCACCCCACTGGGGGGAACCCAGTGAAGGGTGGGCAGCAGCTGCCACTGCACAATGAGTGCCCTCTATGCAAGCCAGCTGTCACCTTGCAGTTCCCTTTGGTGGTCACCTCAGAAAAGAAAAAGAAGGCAAATCAAGAACAGGGAAGCCCACCACCACCCACGCCATGGCATGGTGCTGGCATGGTTCCATCACGGCTCTGGCACAAGTTCCATCATGGCATCTGTGGCACCTGCTGGTTTCCCACCGCTGGGGCAGCCTGGAGTGCAGAGCTTGTCATCCCCCATGATGGAGACCCCTGCACCCACCTCACCTGGCCCCTTCCAGCACAGCCTGCAGCGATTTCTTCAGAGCCGCATTGCTCTGATCCAGGGCGGCAGCCAGACTGCTCCGGTGAGCTGGGGTGACCTGGTATCAGGAGAGCACAAGCTTGGACCGCTGCCTTGCCAGAAGCCCACCTGAGACCCCTGGACCAGGTCCCAGGCCAGCTGTACCCCTGGCTGCCAGCTCACCACCCCATCTGCAGGACCCGAGCCTGGTCTAGCTCACCTGGCTCTGGTACATGGTAAGCATGGCTGTCACCAGCTTGGCAAAGTCAAGCGATGTGGCAAAGGCTGAGGCCTGCCGGCAGAGAGTCAGGACCAGAAGATCCAAGAGCTCCGGAGGCAGCACCTCCTAGAAGGAACCCAGGAGTGGGTAGGAGAACTGGTCCTTGCTCCAGCGCTGCCAGAGTCAGCAAGGAAATCAGGGACAAGGGGCCTCCCTCACCTGCCGCCCCAGCACGGCCTGTACTACTGGCAGGAGCTTCTCTGACAAAGGCATCTCCAAGACTTGGCTAAAAGTACAGTGAAGAGGACACATGCTGCCCCAGGGCCTCGCTGGTGCTCCCGAGTGGCTGGAGCCAGCGGGACCCATCCAGGCAGGCATGAGGCCAAAGCAGTGCGGTTGACCCTGTAATCCCTTACCTTAGCACCAGCTGCACACAGTGTGGCTCTAGGCACTCCTCCACAAGCTCACATACCAGCTTGGTCTGCTCAGCACCTGCAAGGGCAAGACAGATGGGGAGAGCCTCCAAAGGCTGCCAAATCCATAGGGATGTGCCCAGCTCTTCCTAGCACCCCTTCACACAGGCGTACGTCTCAGTCAGGACAGGCAGAAACCACACAGCGCCCCATTCTATTGTTCAGGATAATCCTGCTTCCTTTGCCCACCTGCACTAAGGGTTTAAATAGCATTAGTCCCTAGGAAAAGAGGTTCATGCATGAGGAGAGGCATTCAGGCAGCAGTTGGGAAAACTGATGCTGGAAGCTAGCCTGGCCTTCTCTCCCTCTCCATCTCAGGCGTCTGTAAACCCATCTCCCATTCTAACGCAAGTGTTTGCTTGCCCAGGTAAAACCAGCCCTATGTCTCCATGGATCCTAACACATGTTCCACATGACAAATGCCTCCCAGAAGACAGCACTCTGCAGTTGGGACCCTTCTCCAGGTCCGACAGCCATGCCTCCCACAAGCCCATCGCACCTTCCCCTGGCTCCTGCAGGACCGCAGCCACCACCACATGGCAGAAGGGCTGGGAATACTTGGAGCAAAACGCAGCGAGGGCAGTCATGAGGTGTCGAGAAGGTGGCTGGGTAAGGGACAGGACCTGGGGACAGAAAAGGCGGAAGGTGGGGATGGTGGAGAGGGAAACAGGGAGCAGGAAACCTCTGCTGCCCTTGCACGTACTCGCCTGAGGAAGAGCTGCTCTGCCAGGACAGCTGCGCTGGTGTAGCTGAGGTCAGGGGTGAGAGCCAGCAGCCACCCACAGAAATGCCCCAGGAAGGGCTCTGGGCACACAGACAGTTGGAGAAAGGAGCACAGTCCTTCAAGCTGGGGACAGCAGAGAGGATGGGACATTAGGGATGGCAGCAGGCCCTCCACAGTACTGGTGGCTGTAGCAGGGATGCTGAGACTCACCTGGCTGGGGGAGCAGTTGTTCAGGATGCACAGCTCAGGCGGGATGCTCAGCTCAGAGTGCTGGAGGGAAAACATTCCTAAGTAATACACTAAATAATCAACACATGATATACAGCTCCAAGGCTTTTCCCTTCCCCCCACATCAGCCAGCACTGTGCCCCTCACACAGCAACCCCTGCGAGGTGCAGGCATGTATTGGTATCCCAGCCTAGAGGAGGTGGCAGGACTTTCTACCCTTGTCCAGTCGGTCCCATGAAACCCACCTCCCTTCCCACCCCTTTTGAGACCCCGGCCCCAGCACATTTAGACCACCAGCTCCAGGAGACTGAAGCAACCACTTACGCTGGACTCCTGCAGCAGCAGCATTTTCAGCTTCTGTCCATGCATCTGAGGGAAATGAGACAAAGGAAGAGGAATCAGGCTGTAAAGGCTCACTGCCTGGAAGGAGAGAGCAAACCCTACCCAGTACCTGGAGAAAGGACTTGACCTCCGCTGCCAGCTCTGTCTGGGGACTCTTCCTGAGCTCCCAAACTGCATCCTGGTGGGAGCTGTCTGGAGCAACCCCATTTGTGCTCTCAGCACATGTATCCACTAAAGGCTCCGCAGGCACCTCCTCTTCTATTCCTGTCACATCCCCACATTCCTGGGGTCCCAGAGTGTCAAACACCACCTTCTCCAGCAGCAACTTTTTCCTCTCTCTGTCACTGACCAACTCCACTGCCTCCTCTGACACTTTCTTGTGCTTTCCACCTTGAGGCACAAAGTCAGCCACATCTCCAGCGGCACCAGGCTGCTTACTGAAGAACCAGTTCAATTTCTTTTGCCCCTCTGGTTTGTTCTGGGCAATTTTCTGGCACAGGCACCTAAGCTGCTGCTGGCATGCAGAAGAGAGTGGAGTGAGAGATGGGAAGCACTCTTCTGCTCTTGGTCCCTGACGGAGCAGATGCCCCAGCATCCGCATCCAGGGATCCATATGGGAATCCTGTTCTATGGCCTGGAGCAGCTGGCCAAGGCAGCCCCCTGGCACTGCATCCCACATCACAAGGAGCAGGGAGAAGAAGTTTCTCTGGCACATGATGGGCAGCAGCAGCAGCCGTGGCTTGCTGGGTAAGGGGAGAAAAAGAAATGCAACTTGTCACAGCAAACCTCCTCATCCTGACTCCAAGCTACCCTGCGCGTCTCTCTATGGAGCAAGACGAGGAGGCAGCTAATGCCTTCACCAGCTTTTGCAGACACAAGCTGGGAGACCAGCCGGTCGCTGCTACGATCCCAGCTTCAGGCATGGACCGCTGCACTGGGGTAAGTGGACATGCGGTCCCAAATTAGGCATCTGACACACCAAACCACCCACAAAATACCAAGTTTTAGAAACGCATCTGACTCACGCAGCCAAGATGCCCTGTGGCCCCTCCAGCACGGGCTCCTTGGCACACAGGGCTGCTGTGAGGGCCTGCCAGGGGAACGCCTGTCCCGGTCCTTCGCGGGGTTGGTCCCGCTGCAGCATCCGGAGGGCCGCCAGTGCCCCGGCAGGGCCGGAGGCCAGCGCGTGGAGCAGGAGGCGGCACGGCCGGGCAAGGCTCTGCAGCCAGGGCAGGCAGTGGGGCTCCATCGCTGCTGCGGGGGCTCCACAGCCGCCTGCGAGACACGGGGGAGAAGGCATGGGTCACAAGGGGAGAGGAGCGGGAGTAGCAGGACCTAGCGAACCGTGCTCGGATCCGACCCCGGCGGCAGTTTCGGGGACTGCCCTTCCCGCCCGAGGATGTGGGAGCGTCACTGGGGTCGCACCGGGAGCCCCTCCGAGCCCTCCAACACCCCTTTCCCAGCAGCTCCCCCAACCCCAGCTCAAACCCCGCTGCCCTCCCGGGGGGACTCCCCTCGCCCCCTGTGCACTGCCCCGGGCACTCACGGATACCCCCCCGCCCCCTGTGCACTGCCCTGGGCACTCACGGATATCCNGCACTCACGGATATCCCCCCCGTTCCCTGTGCACTGCCCCGGGCACTCACGGATATCCCCCCGTTCCCTGTGCACTGCCCCGGGCACTCACGGATATCCCCCCCGTTCCCTGTGCACTGCCCCGGGCACTCACGGATATCCCCCCGTTCCCTGTGCACTGCCCCGGGCACTCACGGATATCCCCCCGCCGGGCTCTACCCGCTGCCCCGGGCGCGCAGGCGCCGCTCCCGGCCCCGCCCCGGGAAGCGCTGATCAGCGGCGCGCAAAGGAGTCAGTATGCAAATGTCGCCTTCTCCCAAAAACCGCCCCGCCCCCGGGGGTGGAGCCACGCAGCCCCTGGACAGAGACCCCCGGACAGAGACCCCCGGCACCGTGACGTTACATACGCGTTTTATTTCGAAATTTCTGGATTTGGCTAAAAATAGCTTAAAACAATGCCCCGCCCCCCCCGGCGGCCCGGCATGTTCGCCCCCGGCCCGTGGGCCTTAAATCCCCACGTTAACCCGCCAGCACCCAGCCTAGCCCCCCTCCGGGCACCCGCGGGTCTCCCATCGAGGGGGCAACGGCAAGAGCAGGGAGGCTGTGCCCCACCGCCCTGAGTCACTCCCGGCGCCCCGATAAATGGCAGCCAGACTGCTTCCCCATCCCACTCCATCCCTGCAACACCGCCCACGCCTGGAGCTACTCCAAAACAATGGTGGAAGTCAAAAGCAGATGCTTCCCCTTCCCAGAGACATCACCACCATCACCTAGGCCCAGTGTGACCCCCCACGACTCAGTCAGAGTCACTGAAGTCAATGAGAAGCAGCTTGTGGCCATAACTTGAGTAGTGAAATTCCTTGGCTTCCGGCTGACAGGAAGGAGGTGCCTGGCTGGAGTGTTTCTGGGGACCCCCAGCTCTGGAGGCAGGGCAGCTGCTTGGGGAAATGGGTGGGGGGTGGGTAAAGGCCATCCCAATCCACTCTCTGCCCCCACAGCGAGGGGCTCATGGCCCCATCTCAAGCCTATCATCTCCCCCAAAAGCTGCTCCCAGCCCTCCTGACCCCAAGCCTTTACCTGCACAGGGGTCTCAGACAGCCCCCCCTGCCCGTTAACGTTCCAGATGCCACCATCGAACCCGGCTCCATCTGCTCCCTGGCAGCCAAGAGGCTTGGTCATTTCCCAGGGCTATTTATGGCCTCAGGTGTGTCGTGGGTCCGTCTGGGATAATTCTCCCATCGTAGCCGGGGCGCGCTGTGATTTGGGCGGAAGAAAAGCCTGGACAAGCCCGGGTGTGAGCATTGTTTACTTTGAGTCAAGGACTTTCCAGCTCCTCTTGCTCCTGAAGTGAGAAGCCTGGCGGGGGGACACCACTGTGCATCACTAAATTCTGTATACTCAAATTCTTTTGTCGTTACTATTTCCCCTTTTTTCAGTCTTTATCTCAAGCTATCTTTATCTCAAGCTATACATTTTGCTTTTTTCTCAGTTCTCTCCTCCATCTCACTGGGAAGGGAGGGAGTGAATAGCTGGGTGATGTTTTGCTGCCTGCTGGGTTAAACCATACAAGGTCGCCAGCCAGGTACCCTGGATCACATGCCCAGCAGCACCACTGCTCCCTGTATTCCCAGCTGCATGGGAGAGGTGGGGGACAATGGAACAGCTTCTCCCAGGGGCACTCAAACCGGGGAGAGGGAAGTCTGGGGGTCTGCAGCTGCTTTCTGCAAACTCTCGCATGTTCAGACACAGCCAAGGGCAGAGCCCAGAGCCTGAAAACATGGCCCAGCTGCCCCAGAGCCATCCTTGCCCATCTTGAGGTGGTTTGGGCCGGGCTGAGCTCATTGCCCAGCTCCACCTCCAAGCATTTGGGGCAGGAAGCACCCAGCTCTGAGACTGAGACCCTGCTCAGAAATGGCTTTCTGCTGCCTTTAGCTTGCAGCAGGAAAACCACAGGAGCTATGAGATCTGGGAATAATGGAGACCTGGGAATCATGGCAAATCCCTGGAAATCACAGCAAATCCAGCAAATCCCATCACCTCTGCTGGAAACCTCCCATGGACAGCCCCCCAGCTGCCAAGAGAAATCCCACAAAGACAGGCTGGACACTAAAAAGTTCTTAAATATTTAGTTCAGATTTATTTAAAGTCAAGTCAGTTTGTGGACACTATTTATATTATTAAAAACACTTGGAGGTTTGTACTTCTAGCAAAAATATACATTTCAGTTTGAGGGTGGTTACACTGTTGAGGAAGGAAAAGCAAAAAGTTCCCCAGGTGATGGGCACAAATCCTGCATGTGGCTGCAGTGGGGATGCCACCAGGGCTTTGGGAGGGGCAAATCCCCTGGGCTCCATCCAGCACACACGTCTCCAGTGCCTTCCCCGAGAGGGCTTCAAAGTGCTTCAGAAATGGTAATTCCTAACACCCCTGTGAGGTAGGGAAGGGAGGGGCTGGGCAGGGAAACTGAGGCACGGCAAGGGGCTGGAGTGCGGCAGCAGGGGCAGGTTTGGGATCGCCAGCCCTGTGATGGGGTGGGGAAGCCCAATGCTCTTCCCCTTTGGGTTTTTTAAAGGAATTATTGCACCAGGGAAATCTGCTACCCTGAAGACGAGGAAAGTAAAATAAAACTGACTAATTTGCTCCCACAACCCCTCCTTGGGAATATCAGTGTTTTAATAAGGCTGCTCAGGACACACAGGACCAGGAGCTGCAGACAGGTAAGTGCTACTTCTTAGGTCAGACACCATTATCCCAAGAGGGAAACTGAGCCCTTCCCGGGTCCGTCCTCTCCCCTTGAGCCCAGGTGATGCAGCCCTCCACACTGGGGGCCCGGCCCAGCCCAGGCAGCACCATGGTGTTTCACTACAGCTGTGAGAAGTTATGAGGTAAAGTCCCAATATGGTGCTGGGTTTAGGCAGACTCTGAAGCCTGGAGCTGTCCCAGCTCTCAGGACAGTGGCAGAGGAGGACCGGCAGCTTCCCTGACCTGACTGTGCTCTCTGGGAAACTCCTGCCCATTGTAAGCATCCCACCTGCTCTCTCCCAGTTTATAAATCCTTGGCATTTATACTGGGGTTTACAGCTGTAAAGCTCTTTGCAACTGATGCACTAAAGGATCCTTATGCTCCCTCTCGGAGCAGAGAGCCAGTGACAATCCAGGTCCCTTTCACAGGGGAAACTGAGGCAGGACACCAAACCCTGACCAGCCCAAAGCCCCTGACCCTGCACAGACCTTTTTGGTAACTCATATCTGCACAGAACAGCCTGTGGAAGCCACAAATTCCAGCCTCTGCTGTGAAGGTGAATTTTAACGAGTCAAATCCTTTCCCGCCCACCTCCCCATCCCTCCTCTCATACTGAGGTTCCAAGGAACTCATTTTCTCTGGAATGAGGGTGCCAGCAGCAAGGCTCACACAAAGCACTCAGGAAGGCAGAGCTCACACAGTCCCTCTGGGAGACAGGAACACACTGCACAGAACAGGGGGCTGCTGCTAAGGGTCCCTGCTAGGACAGCCCTACCCGTGTTCAAATACTCTGGCTTTTCTTTGGAAAAGAGAGAAACATCCTTTCACATCACAACTGTCCCAGACTTCACAGCTCAGGACTATGTCTTCGGAGTGCAAACAAACAAGAAAATACAGACACGCTGTAAGTGCTGCTGCTGGTCCCACTGGACCCCTGCACCTCACTTGGGTCTCCTAAGGACCAGAGCAACTCCCACCTTGGGGACCCCGGGTGCTGTAAGAACCCCACTGCCTGTGCCATGTAAACCGGGTGGCCACTCCAGAGGCCCCGGATGCAGCTGGAGCTGGGCCACAGTAACGGAAACAGCAGCTGTGGAGATTTGTTAGTGTGTGTTAACAGAAGCCCTGGCCAAGCAGGAGGCAGCTGCAAATCATGACAGCATCTTGCCCTACGTACCATATGTCAGGGTCATGTAGAAAAGAGTTTCCAGTAGAAGAAATGGAAGACACAGGGATGGGTTTTCTTTGTTTCTGTACAAAGAGTCTTGATGGGAATCCATGGCTTCATTCTCATAAATAACAGCTCCTTAGTACATATCCTTGTAGATCTCTTGCAGAAGTGGGTGCAGAGATGTCTCTGTCTCTGTCTTCTTGATCTTCTGCACCAGCTGGGCATGCTCCGTCACCAGCTGCCGCAGATCTGCCATCTTCTGCAGCAGCTTGGGGAAGAGGTACTGAGCATCTGGGTGGTTGGCCTGTAGGTGAAACTCCAGCACTCGCAGGATGTTGTCTTGGATTTCCTCCACCTGCTTCACGTTCATCAGGCCAGGACGGTCTGTGGAGAGGAAGCACGGTAGCTGCAGGGTCATGGGGCAGCCCTCCAAAGCACATGCTCCTCCTGGGGAAAGGAAGCTGGGGACTGTATCCCACCCACTGTGACTCCAACCTCATCAGCTAGGAAGGGGAGAAGTGTGCCCTTTGACAAGCTATCCCACAGCAGCACACAAGAAGGAGATGCCACGTCTATACTCCTTGTTCTTGGTCCAAGCTTGCCAGGCATCACCAACACAGAGAAGCTTTGGTTTTGGAAATGTTCAGTTCTTGTGCCCCTGACACACCCCTGGCTGACCTCGGGGCCAGCTGCAGCTCAGCTCCCCCAGCCCCCTCTGAACCACCTCCAAGTAAGGAGAACTCTTCCTGACCCTGGCATGGCTGAGGGCACTCACTCACCTCCACACAGGATGATGGCTGCCACAAACAGGGACAGGTCACTGTCATCCAGCTCCAGCGCATTGAACTTCACTGCAAACTCAAATTTGGGCTCCATAATCTCACTGAAGGGCTTGCGCAGGCTACGCAGGAACTCACGGGTCACGAAGCCGTTCCCGTTGGCCACCAGCAGCCCATCCTTGTTCATGATGGAGGCCAGCATGGCGAAGATGGCCTCGTGCACCCCATACTTGAGCAGAGTCACTTGGTCGTTCAAGTAGAGGCCTATGAAGCTGGGGATGCTCTTGGCAAACTCTGTGAGCTCCCGCACAGTCTCCACTGTGGTGCACTGGCAGCGGTAGAAGACGTGCACCCCAATCTCCTTGTAGGGGGGAATGCCATTCACCAGCTGCTTCCACACCAGCCCCTTCTCTGCCTGCCACAAGGTGTCCATGTCATGGATCACAAAAGGCTGCTTGAACAAGAAGCAAGTTAGGAGTCTGCTGTGGGGACTTGAGGTGCCAGCTCTGCCCAGGACACTCATGTTTGTCTGCCTAACCCTGTGCTGTTCCCTGCCTCTGGGACTGACAATGCTCAGGCAATCTGCACCCACCACCACAGCAAAAGTCTGCACAGCAATGGGACTTTTCCTCGGGAGGGGCAGGACATGCAGGGCCCACCTAGCTGCAGGTGGGAACTGGTGCATGTGGAACAGCTATGGCAAGAGGGAGATGTGCAGCATCTCCCAGAGAGCAGCCCTCTGTGCTGGCCATGGCCAACCCCACCTGCCCTGGGAGGGAACTTACTGGGGTGCTGCTGGCCTTCCCGGTCAGGATACCTCTCGCCTTCTTTTTGGTCATGTTGAAATTCTTCAGGTAGGCATTGTAGATGTGCTTGGAGAAAGCTTTCAGGTCGGCCACCTGTGGGTTCTGGCAGCTGATCTCGCTCGCTGTCAGCCCTGCCACCAGCTTTCTCTTCTCTGCCTCCGGCATGCGCCCAAAGCGGATTGCTGGGGGGCAAAACAGTGGGTCAAGACAGGGGGGTGACGCCAGGAGATGCATCCAGACAGGCAGCAGGTTGTTCTGCCACAGCAGATGGACAGGTCTGCTGGTGAACACCTGCACAACACAATGCTTCTCCAGGATGCAGCTCCTCCAGCACTGGCACCTTCATCAACCACCATTGTTGCTTCCCTCACACTGGACTCCCATCCCACTCCCTGGGCTCTTGCACAAACCCACATAAAGACCTTTGTTTGGTCATGACCTAGATGGTTACATCAGAAGTTTTAAAATTCTGGCACAAAAGAGCAATCTGTGTGTCCAATTCCCTCTGGGCCAGTTTGTAAGGCACAGCCACGTGCCAGCAGCTGTCCTGCATGATGGGAATGAACAGCCTCTTCTTGTACAGAAGATGGGGATGAAGAGGCAAAGGCTTGAAACCGTGGGTTTGAATGATCCCTTGGCAAGGAGAGCCATGGGCTAAAGCACAGCCTGCCATATGCACCCTCCATAGGAGGGCAGATGGCCCCATGTCAGCCAGCCAGTCAGGCCTGTGGTCAGCAGTGACACTCACCATTGTGTGACATGCCCAGGGAGAGGCATTTCTGGAAGCGGCAGTACTGGCACTTGTTTCGGTTCTTCTTCTGAATCTTGCAGCTCCTCTCACACTTCTCATACTCCAGCTTCATGCGGATTGTCCGGCGGAAGAAACCCTGCAGCCATGGAGAAGGGGGACATGGAGCAGCAGCGTTAGGGCCTGTGGTTTGCGACCTGCTGGTTTGTTAACCCCAGGAGCCTCAGGGAGCTTCAGGCGGGTGAGTAGGGGGAGCCCTGGGTCCCTCTGATGCAAGCAGAGTCTCTATCCCAAGGAGAGGTTGTGGAGTGGGAGAAGGGTACTGCAGAGGAGGAAGTGTGGAGGGCAGGCCCAGTGCCGTGTGGCAGTGCCAGCAGCCAGCAGGGAGGGATGGAATCATAGAATCAACCAGGTTGGAAATGACCTCCAAGATCATCAAGTCCCTTGATCCAACACCACCGTGGTTACTAGACCATGGCACTGATGCCACATCCAGTCTCACCTCAAAAACCTCCAGGGACGGTGAATCCACCACCTACCTGGGCAGCCCATTCCAATCAATCTGTAAAAAATTTTCTTCCTAAACTGCTTTTCTTTGGAGAAACAAGCCATGAGCCAACCCTGGCCTGCAGGAACATCTGGCAAGACCTGGGCTGCTAACACATCTCTGCTGGATCTGCTGTGGGGGAAAGAATTCCAGAAGCACATCCAAGCTGCAGCCAGTGATCCCAGGGGGATAAACACACAGCTCAATGCTGATCTGTGGCACAGAAACCAATCTTTAAAAGAAAACTCAGAGGCCAGCCCGGGACAGATCGATTTGCCTTTGAAAGTAAAGCATGATGGGGCAAGGTTTGGTCCATACAGGTCTCAGCCACCTTCCCAGGGCAGCACTTGCTGCCTGCCTGTACTCGCCAAACTCTCTGGACCGTTTTTTTACACTCACTCAATCCCACATCCCTGTTTTGCTGCAAATCTGCTTGTTTGAGGAGGCAGTCCAGTTCCCGGGGTCTAAGCCCTGTTTGGTGCAGTTGAGCCCAGCCCTCTCTGTGGACGCACCTTGCAGCCCTCGCAGGCGTGCACGCCGTAGTGGAACCCCGAGGCTTTGTCTCCGCAGACCCTGCACTCCACGTTCAGTGCTCCCAGAGCCGCCTCCTCACAGCCCATCTGCAGCTGGTCCGACAGTGAGGGAGACGAGCTCTGCGACATATCTGCAAACACACACAGGGACGTGTCCTTCCATGTCACAGCCACAGGCCCAGCTCCTGGTGTGGCCAGCTCCTCCAGCCATGGGGCTGAGGAAGGATCTCCAGCTGTGCCTGCCACTGCCATAGCAGCTGGCCAGTTACCAGGAATCAGGCACTGGCTCCAGGCAGATTCCAGGCATTCATGTCCAGGCAATGAAACACAACCAGCCAATTTTATAATCCTTGGTTGGCTAGCCTCTGGCACAGGGCTGCCCAGCTGGAATGTCCTGGGCTCTGGAGGAGGCCCTTCAGCAGTCACAAACCTTCTCTTCCAGCTCCTACAATCACTTTGCACTGAGGACTTCAGGAAGTGTCCAGAGAAGCATTCCCAAGCACCCTGTGAGGCCCCTTGCTCTGAGGCACAATGTTACCTGCCTGTCCTTTTAATTTCCACTCCACAGCCCATTGCCAGTGGCTGTGCAGTGACCGCAGAGCAATAAGTAAGCCTCTCCATAACTTGGCTATTGGTGCATTATTTCACAAAGGGAAGAAATTAAAAACAGCTGAACTCCATTCACAGACAGGTCCTCTGCCCTTGCAGCTGAGCATGCTGCCTGGAGGCTGTGGGTGCCTGTATGCTCTGGGGGCAGATGAGCTCCCACGGCTCCACTTACCTGTGTAGCTGCTTGAAGGCAGCAAGTTGTCTGGTCCTCCAGTTGGGTCCGAGGCTCTGCTTGCGACCATCACTGCCTCTTCCTCTTCCTCTTCCTTGACCTCAGGTACTTCCTCCTGTAGTTGTTCCATAATTGATCACCCCTCAGTGCCAAGACTGCAATTCCTGTCATAGCTCTGGCATCATCCGTGTCTATCCGAGATGGACCCCACCAGGCTGTTCCTGCTAGCCTGCAGGACATGGGAGAGAGGCCAGGGTCAGTGTTGAGCCCCTCCATGGAGCAGCTCAGCAGCAGGACAGTCTGTCACCAACCACACCAGTCCTGCTCTGTGCTCGCTCCTCAGCCCGTGAGACATGCAGAGCTGGGGCCTGTTAAAGACCCCTTTGCACTCTGGAATAAACATTCTCTAAGACCCAAGGAAGCAAAAACTCACAAAATTGTATTTAAAGGCGAGCAGACAGAACCCAGACGACAAACCAGCTCAGATGCCACTCAGGGACCTGGGGTCCGCAGCTTGCAAGTCCCATAGCAGAAACACTGCCCCAGACAACGTCCCCCAAAGCCACCAGTGCCTTAGGGTGTCACTGTGGCAGCCAAGGCCAGGGTTTTTCAGAGCCAACACCTTCAGAAGGGTCAAGGTAGGGCTGGCTTCATCCTACATCCTCACCTAGCCATGGCAGAGCGGGGACTGAGAGCAGCGGCTGCCCAGGGTGCTCTGTGCCCATGGGTGGGGGACACTGGGGGAGCAGGGCTCGATGTAGCAGCTGGCAGTGGCTTAAGGTCCATGTGAGCCATCTGCAAGACTGATGGCTTCCTGATGGCCCTGTGCTCGTGCTCCTTTCCATCACAGCACTGCCAGTTACAGCCTTTGTGTTTGCTTTCACTTGGCTCCTCTGCCAAGAGCTGCTGGGTTGAACGTGTTGCTGTTGCTCTGCACAGCTGCCTGGCTGTGCTCAGCCACGGGGTCCAGCAGCACAATCCCAATGCCCACACAATCCAACCAGTGTCTTAATCCTGCGTTTCCTGTGGGAGGAATGGCCCCATCCTCCCCCCACGTGCTTCTGCTCCTTGTTTGCCTTACTCTATCCCAAAGAGTGCGAGAAAAGCTCAAGCTGCGGAAATGATGCATCACCACTACCACAGCCATTGCAGAGCCATTCCCACCTCCCTCCCAACCATGTGGATCTTGCTTGAGCATCCAGCTTGTGCTGCAACATCCTGGTGCTCATTTACCTCCAGATTGTGATTCCTAAACTGACTCTTGCTTGAGTAATTAGTATCTCAAGCCCAGTTTATGTAGAGTTCCATCCACTTCCTTAAAGGAGCTATTTTTAAGCAGAGAAATATCCATCAGGAAAGCCACTAAAATTCAGATTCTTCCAGGAAAGTCTCAATTTGCAGGCCCAAGTTAAACCAATGCAGCAACTCACAGGGGCCTCATACAAGGGCAACCCTAAGCTCTGGAATGGTCTATGCCCTGTGCCCAAGCCCAGGGCTTGCTGGGGGAGGGCAGCAGGACTCAGGACTCCCTGGGCTTGTTTGCCCTCCTGCAGCAGACCCTCACGCCTCACACTTTGAACTTAGACCTGCAGCCAGTTCCTCGGATTCCTGGAAAGCCGTCAAGGTCAGAGCTCCCTGCAAGATCAAGGAAGCAGCTGAGGGAGAGGACAAAACATGCAGGTGGGAGGGTGAACACAAATATGTTGCAAAGCCAGGACACAAGTCACCCCCAGAGCTGGTGCTGCACAAAAGCCTGGGTCTCCAGCAGCCAAAAGGGCTTTGTTTTCTCCCCTCTACACTGGGAATTCAGACTGCAGGACAGCTGTCTTTGTTTCCAGGAGAGGTACTTTAGTGGCAGCAGTGAGCACACCCCTCGGTGGCAGGAACAGGCAGAGGGGTGCTCCCTTCCCGAAGGAGCACTGAGGGACCATTGAAAGGCTGTGTTATCCTTGGCCTCCACTCACACATCCAGCGCAGTGGGACATGGCACACAGGCAGGAAAACCTATTCACTGGAGATGGAGGGTAATGAGCTCAATCGTTTTCAAGGTTATATATAAATGATCATACAAATGCCAGGGAAACACTTTTGCCTGGAAGAGCAGTTAGTGGGGGGAGGTTGTGGAAAGAGAAACTCATCTACAGTGGAAAATCCAACCTGTAGCAGCTTAATGAGCAGCTCATTACATCCCCTTTATCCCTGGCATCCAGCACAGGCCCCTAGCTTTAAACCCAGCGCTGCCAGAGCTCTCTACGTTGCCCCAGATGCCTCATGGCATACAGCTGTTGGAATAACATGAGCGCATCCCCGGCATGCTGCCCTCCATCCGCCAGGTCTGCTGGGGGCCACGGGCTCCCAGGGTGGCAGCGAGTTTGTGACACACAGCTTGCTCCCCAAAACCCACCAAAGCAACGCCAAAACTGCTTGGAGTTGGTCTTGGATGGGCATGAGAAAGGGGAAAGCAGAGGGTGAGATGTGCACAGACAGCATCAAGGTGCTCCAGCTAGGGCGCCCCATGTGCATGCAGGTATGACAGGAAGGATATGGATGCTAATCCCACCCTTTGAGGGTGGCTGGAGAGGCAGAGAGAAAAAAGCTTTTATCAGAAGGCTCCAAACATACTGTTTGAATGTCTCCTTGCAGGCCAAGAGTACAAGGGCTTGGGCTGAGGGGAGCTGTAGAAGCTGTTTGCATACCTGCCTGTCACTTAGCCCTTCCCCTGTTTTCTAAACAGCAGGGATAGAGGGAGAGGACTGTGAAAGAAGATTGATCTCACACAGAAGGCTGCACCCCCTGCTTTTGGCAGATGAAGGGCCAGAGCAGCTGCTGCCTGGATAAAGGGCTGGGCACGGGCCATGCTGTGCACCCTCGCGAGGAACCAGTGGCTGGGCAGGGCTCCCAGTGAGAGAGGGACCCCAGCCCTCAGCCAGGGGCAGCAGCCAGCAGGGTGGCAGCAGGCAGAGACTGTGGAGATTCGCCAAGAATGCTCCCCTCCATCCCTCTGCAAGCCCTGCAGTTAGAATGGGGGGGACCTGGCGAGCTGGAGCTCTTCAGAAGTTTATCCAAGCTCTCTCTGTCTGAACACAAGGAGGGACCTGCCCTGCCAGCACTGCAGCCCAGAATCTTTGTAGGATAGCACTAGGGATGAGAGAGGATGGCCAAAGGACCCATCTCCACCCCGGGACCTCTCCAGCTGTTTGATGCCCCCACATCCAGTGGTAAAGTGGACAGAGCACGATCAGAAATAACTCAATCTCCTCCTCTTGGCGAAGGAGTCCCCCACCAGAGCACAACACACAAGCTTCAGCTACAGGGGGAAGGGCAGAGATTTCTGCCCAGCGTAGCCACCCACTCCTTTTTGCTGTTCAGCAGCTGTCACAGAACAGTGATGGAAACACGGATGAAGGCCGTGAATTCCTTCCTAAGTTTCTCCAGAGAATCCAGACAAGCTGTTTCCCTTCCTCTTCCCACAGGATGGGAATGAGCAAGAGGGCAAACATCTCGTGACTTGCTCTGCTGTTGCCTCAATCCCTGTTCCAAGGAGCTTTGGTAACCTTGGCTGAGCCACCAGCTCCCTCCCAGGAGCCTGCAGCCAGCAGAGGGAGGGTTTATGTGCTGGCTCTGAGCTTGGGCTCATGCCTGCTGGCTGCAAAAAGCTCGGGCAACAGGTTTGTCTTTCCTAGAAACTGACATCTACGCCAAGCTAAAACACTGGTGGGAACAGGGAAAAACACATAGCACAAAGGGAGCTAAAAAACAGGAATAAAAGTTAAAAGGAGAGAAATCTTCAATGTGGATTCCCTGCAAGAAGACAGTACTTCTCCAGAGCTGACCAAGATACAAGCCTCCAGTTCATCAACCCACAGCTTGTGCCCCTGTGGCCCAGGAGCTCCCCACTGCTGATTAGTGCGTAGACCCTGGAGCCAAACTCAGAGTTCCCAGGCAAAGCCAAGCACCAAAGAAAGGTCCAAACCTCCTAAGGTCAAGTCACAGAGTTGCTCTGCTCTAAGTAATTTTTCAAGTTACCGTAAAAGAGGTCACCAGGAACTGCAAAAGGAAACCAATTTATCATGGGAGAACTTGCTTGTGTTTTTATTCCTTTGACTTGTGTTCCAATGACTTGTGTTTTTATTCCTCTGGACAAAAATGTTAGCCAAATGCACAGGCAACAGAAGCAGAATGGGTGAGATGAGAACTCAGCCCTCCATAGGGTAGTGCTGTGAAGAACATTTTGAGTCCAAAACTGACCTGAATCCATACAGGAAATGTGATTGCTGCTGGTTGACCACCTCTTGACAGACTCCCCTCAGGTTGTGTCACGGCTTCCAAGATCTGCTGAACAAGTACCAATTTCTGTTCCTTCTCCTACATGTCAGCTACCACTAATAAAGGCCAAATAAGAGCTAACCAGATGCTGCAATACAGGACAAGTAACTCAGTGTTCGAAACAGGAGAAACAAACAGTGAAAACGTGTTTGTGTTTGTTCCTGGAAGATCAGCATGCCCCCACACTAGACAATGAGATCTCAGCAGCACTTACTAGCCAAGTGCTTCCTCCCTTACTCAAAGTCTTGGCTGCAAGGCAGGCTACACACAGAAACAGGCTACTAGAGCTAGCTAGCCTCTTCCTTGCCACACAGCCCTGACCACGATGGACATTCAGGGCCAGATTTTTCCCCCTGAAGCATTTGCTCAGATGTTGGGCATGCCCCAGAGTCCAGTCCTGTGATTCTCTCTCCAAGGCTGACCACCTACATTTCCCCAAGCATGAGCCCAGCTGACTAAGCAGCAGGGTGTTGCCAGAGCTGCCATTACCATGCTGCTGCTAATTACTCAGGGACATGTGACACAGGGTGCAGTAGATTCCCTCCATTGCCTTGAGAAGCCAGGCTTGCCAAAATGAATAACACATATGCTGCGTGTTTTAACTCACCCAATTCCTGGACATTGAGGGGAAAAAAACCCAACTTGTTAAAAAGGTTACAAAACTCAGCGGATTCTTCTCCTTTCATACCATGACTGATGCTGTTACCCAAAACCAGGTCACAGCACTGTGCTGCAAAAGGAACTGCTTTCTCGCCTGTGCTGGGTTTGTTAAGGGAGCAAAAGGTATAACAGACATAGGAACAAATCAGACTTCGGGCACTGAACTCTCAGCCGTGTGCAAAGCAGGGTCTGCCAGGCTGCTTGTCCTCCAGGAGTTGCAGCCATTCCTGGCTCCAGCAGGTCCAAGCATGAATAAGATATGCTCTGAAATCTAGAAACAGCAGGTTACTGGGAGACAGAGGAATCATCCCTCCACACCTTCCCAGCGGAGAGACTCCCTGTCCTTATCAGGCTCTAGGGCTGCCATTGGCAGAATGGCAGTAGCAGGACATGCAAGGAAGAGCTGCACAGTTGTTAGCTCTTATTTGAAGTGCTGCTCCACAACCTTCAGCAAATACAGCCAAATCCCATACCTCCATTTCCTTCATCATCACAAAAACCCCAAACAAACCAAGACTCACCAGAAAAAAACAAACCTAAGACTTTTACAGTGCTTCATTCCCGATCCTCCCCTTGCTGCATTAGCTCACAGAGGCAGCATGTTTTGGAAGTGCAGAGCAATTGATTAGTGCCAAACGTCATTGCTTATTCTGGTATTATGGATTTTGACACCTGTTCGCAGTCACACTTGCAGGTCTGGCCTGCCCAGCCCCTGGTCAGCACCCCACGCTTCTCATGACCATCTTCTCCTGTTATACATTCCTGTATGAGGCATTTCCAGGATGACTTTCAGCAAATAAATGGGCGCATCTCATTCTGACGACTGCTGACTGATATTTGTGCTTTGCTGTCAACTCACACCAACCCAGAGCACCCAGGGCCAGGAGGGGCATGTGAGTTTGACCCACTGGAACAACAACAGCAGCCAGGAAACAAGCAGGTACTGGAAAGGTGACACCACTGGGGCTTGTCAGCGCTGGAAACAGCACAGAAGTGCTGCTATTTGAGAAGACCACTAAGACTGGCAAGGAGAGAGAATCATCCCCCCACAGCCCAGGGCACAAGCAGAGGTGGCTGCAAAGCTGTGGTAATGCTTTGGCATCACACTGCCAACCCAGCACATGCATGCTGGAGAAGCTGTTTGGAATATACTCCCCTTTCCTTCACCATCCTGAAGGTGAGGAGAGGTTGAGGGGTCAGAACTCACTGAACCACTGTAAGATGATGCTTTCCCATACTGCTGAAGTTCTCTCAGTTGTACTCCAGGGCTGCTGGTTTGCTTAAGGACCTCTTGTCCTCCCGAATCTAAGCAGGACACGTGGAAGGATCTGGTTTCAGGAACATCAGTAATTATAGAACAGGGCTGATGAGGGAGGAGCTTGTGGGAACAGCAACACCACTTCCCAAGGCAAACACTGGGCACAGGGTGTTACAGACTCAGAGTAGCACTGAAATGGAACTCCAGGAAAGTGGCAAGTGGAACAAGCTGTGGCTGCCAACGGGAACACTGCTGGCAGTCAGTGAGGCCATCGTTTGGCAGTGCTGCACACACCAGGACCCAGCTTAGTTTTCCCCAAAGTCTCAGTGTCACTGGGACAGCAGCAAGAGTCACCTCTGCTTCAGATGGGGCAAGTAGCTCCCCAGAAAAGCAGTGAGGGGCAGAAAAGCAGCAGTGGGCTGATGCATCACTCAGGATCACACACATGTGCGTGCAGCGTTCTTTCTGGAGCCAAACACACAGCAGACCCCTAAGTTTTATTGCTAGGCTGCCAGTGCTCCCAGATGCAGGAAAAAACCCACAAAACCAGTAGCGAGCCTTCTCCTCTTTGCAGAGACAGATTTAGATCCCATGGGCTAACGAGGAAAAAAAAATAAATCCATCAGCCTGTAAATTTTGTTATGTTTACACTTGGACTCACAGAAAAGTGCTACTGGTTTTGTAGACCTTAGCAAAATATCCTGGGCACCAGCCATGCTGCTCTAATCCCAGGATGCAGCTGACAGAGAGCAATTGTGCCCAGGCACAAGTTCCGATGATTCAGCAGGGCCAGGGAGCACATTCCAGGGAACTCAGATAGATGGAACAGGGCACTGCATCCGCTGCAGCTCCACTTCAACCACGGAGCAGGAAAACAGAGGGGTCCGAGTCTGACTGCTCAGGTCTCCACAGGAAAACCTCCAGAGAACATCAGAATCACTTTGCTACACAAACTAGTTCAACACTCTCAGGGAACTAGATGGGAATGCTGTTTCCTTACTATTTTTGGCCACATTCACATAGCAAGAGCCAGCTGGAGAACAGAGATTTCCCTGCACTTTCAGCAGTGAAATGAGCAGCAACCATGTCAGCATGATTCTGCCAAGACTCACAGACTGACTGTCTGAATTTATGCACCAGCCCCCAGAAAACAAAGCATTCGAGCAAAGCATTAATACCTTTCATAACATCCTTGTGTCTTTGGCACTGCCTTGAGAGTACAGTGTCAGCTGCAGCAGTCCACAGCAAGCCAACGACTACCTTTTCCCAACACAGCTAGCTGCTGGGAGCCCAGTGGGCTCCACAAGTTCATGCTCACCAACAACCCTCTTCCAGAGATCCCCGTGTCCCGAAGTCCCACAACACAACACCTACCTCATGGACATAAGAACCCATGGACATTTGCAGAGATGTGGGACTCTGACCATCAGCCCTTGTGGGGTTAACAGCTTTCAGGGGCCAACATCTCTAGCAGAATCCATACAATCAACTTAAAGGTGAAAAACTGATTTGGGCATTTTTGGAAATGTCTCAGATTGCATCATGAAGAAATCCAGAGTGGCATTAAAAAAATGTTTGTAACAAGTCAGGTAGGATAGGGATTTGAGCTTAGGTTCCCATCAGCAAGGTGGCTGCAGTTATTTTGAAGCCATCTCAATGGACCTCTCCTCAGCCTGACAAAGCCTTTCCTAAGGAGACATTAGGCAGGCATGTGGTTCACAGTAAAGTCTGTCTTAACAGCCCATCAAAGAAACACTTCCCTATCAATTCATTTGCCCTTTCAAATCACCAGAACCATTCCCTATCTCCATCCCACATCTCTGTTACTGGTTGAACATGCAAGTTCTGTTTTTTGCAATTCCAAGTTCCAGTTTGCAGATCAGGGCAAACCAGGAAATACAGCATCCCAGAAACAACTCTAGTTAGCAAGGAGCTTACCTGTCCATGGCTATCCCCTAGCCCAGAGATGTGCTCTGTCTTGACCCAGCACCACGAGAAATGTTTGCGCTTCTCGCTTGTGCCTTCATCCTGCCACTTCCTCCTTGGTCGTAATTTCCCTGCAAACCACAGCCTCCCCAAAACTCAAACCTTCAAGCAGAATCTGTTCATGGGGTCCCCAGGGAAGCACCCCGACAGTCACATGGAACCCTTTGCAAAGCCAGATGGAAAGACCTGACCCAAATGATCACAGATGTTCACAAGCTCTTCACTAAGCCTTGGAGGACATAGACATTTTCCAGATACTGTGACCCAAACAGTGAATATTAGAGCATTTCAAGAAGTCATCCTGAAACTGAGATACATCTCAAGTCAGTTCTACTCAGAACCCTTCCTGAAATCAAGCAGGGCTCCAGTGAACGTCACCCCAAAACATATAATTTGGGTAAGATACATTTCACAATCGCCTTGACCAAAAGGACATACTGGCATCAATCGTTTCCACTCTGAACCCTGCTTTGGGAAAGTAATTTCCCAGGCATTCTGCCAAGGCAAGCACATTTCAGAGCATTAACAAAAAAATAAAACTAGCTCTACAGAAAAATCTCATTTGTACTCACTATGGAAATGACTTCTGCTTGTCTAGGCTTTCCCAGGGTCTCCAGAATTACTGCAGCAGTGCTAAGCAGTGTATCTCTGAACACAGACACTTCTACAAAAAGCAGAGATTGTTCTGAGGCACCTGATGGGAAGCAGTGAACACAGCCCGACAAATCCACAGGTATCAGTTTGTTCCTGCTCTAAGCAAGAGAGCCAATACAAAACACAGACCCGTGACATCTCTGAAATGTTATAGTCAAGGCAAGTCATCCTGGCAGCAAATAACCTTTCAGGCATAAGCACTGTAACATCATCTCACCCAATTAAAACATCATTTGTATGTCAGGTTCTGCTGTTCAAAGGAGACCAAGAGTCTCTTGTCGTGACAATTCCACAGTCTCCAAGAACATTTGCAGATTTCCAGCTCATAATTCAATAGCCACAGATGAAGTATTCCCCAAAAGGCAACAAGAGGTACTGTACAAAAATAAGTATTTGTCAAAAAGCATCACACAAAAGAGACAGAGCCCATCAACACCAGGAAGCAATTCCGTAAAACAATGCTCTTCTGATCAGCAAAGCCTCGTGGGCCTCATTACAAAATCCTCTCCATATGCTGTGAAGATCTTTGGAAGTTTGTGTCTTAAATACCACAACAGAGACAGCGTAACAGTTGCACAAACTTGACACAGAAATCCACAACAGCTGAACACCTCAGACCTGTGTTGTGGCAAACACACACCCCCAGCTACATGCAGACAGCCTCGGCACCGCTGGAAGCCACACACAGTGTCACGGTGTGGGGACTTCAGTGAAGACTTCCAGGCATTGCTTCAGAGGTCTGCAGGCAGGAGGGTGCCCTGCCTGTTCCCACCGACCACCTCCTCCAAAGCCCTATCCCGGCTCTGCTGTGACCCGCTCGGCTTTGTCCAGCACCAGCAGACGTCAGCGGTACCACCCGTGTCGGATCGTTGAGTGATTGGTTACCCGCACGCGGCCCTGGATCTCACGTGCCCTCCCCAACCTAACAAGAGCCAATTTCAGCCATAATCATCAGTGAAATAATGAAATATTACGCTAATATTCTTTGACAAGTAAGAGCCAGCTGAGAAGAACAGGATTCAATCATGGTCCTCACAGCATACTTCTAAGGTAACTCATAAAGATCATATTCAGAAACTGAACAAAAATAAGGTATAGAGTTTAAATTTACAATGAAATTTAGGAATGTTTAAGCTCATAGACAAAAGCGAAACTTTCTGAAAGCAAACTGCCCTTCCCAGGCTCTTCCCTATCCCAAGTTCATAGAAACATACGTAGGTAAGTGCCTTGGTCAGTCGCCTGTGTGTGAAGGGAAAGGGTTACCTCTGTGGAGCTGCTGTCTCTGTCTGCCTGTTGTCAAAAGCCACCGCTCGGTCACCATGTCAGCACGGAGAGCCGAAACCTGGAGCAATCTGCAAGAGGACAGAGCGCAGATTTCCACAGCTGTGCTGAAGGCCAGATATTTATGCTGCTGGGAGCACTGGGTTGGGTCCAGCAGCAGCTCTGAAATTTAAACACACACTCCCTCTACCGCATGCGGTCACAGCGTCTGCCCCAGGACTGGGAGGTAGAGCAAACCCCCGGGTGCCCCAGCAGAGACAGCCTCAATCCCTCACCAGGCTTTGAGCATCAGGATGTCACCTTTGTGTTATGTCACCAGCAGTTAGAGGCTGATGACCCTGAGCTTTTATGACAATACATGAAGCTGATGCTAGAAAAGGGTCTGTGGCTGTAAGGTGGCTTGTTTACTCAGCTTGCTTAATCCACCTTCAGGAGGCTGCCAGAAACTTCCTGCAACTTTAATGAACTTCCCTCTCGGGTGGCTGAAACTTAAGGATTTGACAGAGTTCATTCACTCTTCTTGGTTTTCCTGATAACTTTGCCTTATATGAATTTCAGGATCAGAACAGCAGTAAGAGACCAATGCTGGAAAAAAGTGGCTTATGAGGCTTTGAACTAGAGGACCTAGAGAAAATATGTCCTATTTTTAGACAGTTATGCAGACTAACTGGACTAAAACATTAAACAAAGATGTTGTGAACATGATGCTATTTGCACCCACGTACCCTCCTTGACATTACCCAGGCTCAGCTGCTCCTCCCACTCCAGTGGAAAAGCCCTGTTTCCTATTGCTGCCCCCAGAACAGGATGACTTGTGAAGAAGCTGAGCACCAGCAACAAACTGGTGTCACCAGCTCCCAGCAGGATGGGCAGCTCGGCAGCAACCTGCAAGTGCTGGGCTCAGAGTGAGCCCCCGGTGTCGCTCGCCCTTCTGGCTCTGACACAGCACCAGGAGCTGCAGCTGCTCAGGAGAGGATGAAAAAAGGATGCAAACCCCCTGCCCCAAAAGCCAAGGCTCCCAGCACACTGGCCTGAGTGTGGTGGGTGTTCCCTACAGCACCAAGCAGATCAGGTACATCTAGGAGAGGGTACAGGTGTGAGATTCAGAAATATGACCCCAGTCCCTTGCACTGGAGCATCACTCTCATCAGGATTGCCCGTTCTTGTGGTCAGTGATGTCAAAGTCACAGCTCCCCTTGCAGGCCACGACTGCCCTCCTTCAGAGGCAGGGGCACCAGTCTCTGCCTCAGTGGGCCCTCAGGAGCTTCACTTTTGCAGCAGTGCACTACAACCAGAGCAGGTTCCTCACCCCTTCCCTCCCAACACAGAAGATAGTTTTTCTAAACAATCCTGACAAAATTTCTCTTTAACCTTCCTAATGAGGAACAATAATAAAGTTATTCCTGCCCCAATGGCACATCAGGAATTGGCTTCCTCCACCTGCAGTAAAGCCTATCAGTGTAGCCTTGACACTATAAGTGAGGGCTGAATCACACACAGGGAGTGCACAAATCACACCCTGAGCTCTCTCCCATCACAGACCAGTGCTCTGCTGCTGCTGCTGCCAGAGATCTGAGAATTAAAACTAAACGACTGGCTCACCTTGCCCCACTCACAGTTAAATGCCAGGACATGCCCATCACACCACACACAAGGCAATACTTGCACCAGCTCAGCAGGGCATGGAGGGAACCTGCCAGCACATCCCTCCTGGACTCTTCCTCTGATGTCCCTGGCTGACACATGGTAAGTCACCAGGAAAACTCCCACCTCAGCAAAGCCTGGAGCATGTTTGTACAGAAGAGGATCTTCCGCCAAAGGCAGCAAGGGATTTGCATGGAGAGGGCTGGTGGAGAGGAGAGTGGAGCAGAAACAAGAAATGGGACATGGGCTGCCTCAACCCACAGGTCACTGGTTTAGAGATCAACACTGCAACCAGCCCCGGGATTCCAACTCAGGAGCAGCCACCACTCAGACCCCTCTGTATTGCCATGAGGGATGTTGTCCAGGCGCTATAGCACATCCAAAGCTTTCTTGCCTCTCTGCCCAGCCAAGCCTGTCCACAGGGGCTTTTCCAACACGTGGGGGCTCAACAGACCAATTCTTTCCCAAAAAAGCACGCCCTTTATCTGGTATCTCAGGGAAAGTGGAAGCAGAACATGGAGATATGAGGGACGTGAAAGGGCTCTCAGATCCTTCTTCCTTGAGCAGCCCCTCACCAGATGATCTGCTGACGGACCATCCTGACCGTCTGGCTTCTCCTCCTTCCAGCCCCAGCCCCCAGCAGTGCCCCTCACTGGTACCCTCAATCCCCAACCCAATTCCCCTCTGCCACCTCACCCTAACGCAGAAGATGGGCACTTGTCCCCCTCAGCCTCCTCCCGTGTGGGCCACGTCCCATCTTCTGTCTGCCCTAATTTCCCAAGCAGGAACTACAGCCTGAACCTCAAGTCACTGCCATCCCCCGCGCCCCAGCTCCTCGCAACAACGTCCCCTCTGCTCCAACCCCTGTTCCTCACACCTCCCTGCCCCTGTCCCAACCCCCGACCGTCGCACCCCGCGTTCCCCTCACAGCCCTGTCCCAGCCCCTGCCCCTCACGCCCCCCGTTC
>VYXB01003129.1:1071574-1093946 GCA_013397135.1 Pachyramphus minor | reverse complement strand
TGGGGAGTACGGGGCGGGGCGCACGGGGGGTGGGGCGTGTCAGAGGGGCCGGCCGACTATGGCTGTGCGGCTTTGTCCCCACGGCTCTGTCTCGTGACTCTGTCCCCCGTGGCTGTGTCCCCGCGGGTCGCTTCGAGCCGGGTCTCCCGCGCACGTGGAGCCCGAGCAGCCCCGGTGACCTCTCGTCTCAGAGCAGCGCTGGCAGAGGGCCCCCGCACTGTCCCCCAAGTCCGTGGCGCGGCTCACCCGGTTCCGGTGGGAGCGCGGGCTCCCCTCGTTCCCCGGGCTCAGTCCCTCGCTGCTCCCCAGCCCGGGGCTGGACGCCGCGGGCGTTTGGAGCTCCATGCTGCCCGGAGGGCCGGGATGGAGCTGATGTCTCACTTCACCGCCGGGATGAACCAGTGGGCGGCTGACCTGACAAGTGATGATGTGTAAAGCACAGCCCGTTCCCTCTGCAGTCGCTCACGGAACAGTGCAGAGCTCGGGCAATGCCCTCAGCCGTGCAGATGGGCCCACGAGGGTAGGTGGAGGTGGTCCTTTGCCTCCCTGCCCTGGTGTGGCGCAGCATGCACCTGAAGCCTGATCAGAGACGAAACTGAGATAAGGAAGCTGGCAAGGGAGGGAGGATGCCATCAGCCTCCCACCAGTGCATTTCCACCCAGCCTATTTCCCGCCCAGCACAGACATGCCTTTGGAACCCTCAGCCCCTGCGCTGCCTGTGGATCACATGTAGCAGCTTTGCCAGGGTCACCCCGGGCTGCCACAGCAATCTGCATCCATGCGCCTGCCTCGGTGGAAGACAGAGCCCAGCCTCGGGGCAGAGCTGGGAAGGGCCCACTCTGACAGAAAATGTGTGCAGAGTGGAGGGATCCTGTGTCCAAGTGGGCCGGCCGTGATAGCACAGGGCAGGCAGGGACCTCAGATGCACAGGGCTCAGGATCACCCTGCTGCGTCCCAGTGCACTGGGAAGGGGGAGATGTGACGAATTTGACCTGCAGCCCCCGCACCACCCCTGCCCTTGCTGTGCGTCAGCCCAGCATTGTGGGACCGGCCACGGGGCCACCCACACCCCGGGGACACAGAGCACTTTGTCCCTGCCCCGCGGAGCCGCCACTCGCCACGACGGAAAAGAACTGTGAAACGGTGTGGGAGCGGGGGCAGCGCCGTGCGAGAGAACGCCCAGAGCCGCCCGGGAGGAAACAGATCATAATCTCCCCAACGAACTGCGGCTCATCGCACGAGGAACAGCAGGGTCGTCTCAGAGCTCTCTCCAGGGACCTGTTACAGGGGGGACCCTCGAAGCTCTGTCCCCTGGACAATAAAGACCCCAAAGGCACAGGTGATGTGACTGTTTAAACAGAGGTGCTTGGGAAAACTAACCCTGATGATTGTGTATGTTATTGTTTTTTTTTTTTTTATTTTGCAACCCTCTTGGACCAAAATCTACTGGTGGAGGCACTTTCCACAGATTGTGATTGATTCCTTTCAAAGGGCTCTTTTCTACAGGGGGAATCCAAACCACACAATGCTGAGGAGAAAGGGCTGGTGCCTGCAGGGCCACCAGTGTGCAGGGCAAGAGGTCTGTGGCCACCGACTCCAAAAGCTTTATTGCTTGTTGGTTTCTGTTAATTCTAAGTGACTCTAGGACTAGCAACCACCATCAGGGAACACAGTGGTAGTTAAGGACACCCTGGCTGCGCTGAGGGGGCGATGAGAAGGTCACGGTCCATGGGCCCAGGCATCCCTGGCAGCAACTGTGGCAGGGCCCCATACCCCGAGGTTCAGCGGGTGATGCAGAAGGGTTGTGGTAGAAACCAAGGGGAAACAGCCCTGAGCCACCAGTGGCTCTTTTTTAGGGCAGTGTGGAAAACAGAGTGCAGGGAGCTGAGTCCAGCAGCCCAGAGGAGATGGTCCTGCCGCCCTCTCCCCAGAGTTGGGCTGCCTGAGCCTCCTAGCACATGGCAGCTGCAGCCCTTTACTGATGGAAATGGGAGCATCTGTGCCTCATCCAGTCCCCTGTAGGCTCTGCGCTGGTCCACACTTGGCTTCACCCAGAGACAGCCACACCAACCGTCTGCTCAGAGGGACAAGCTGGGCCCTACCATTCCCACCTGGGCTCTGCTATCCTTTTGGGCTACTTGGTGGGCTCTGTGGCCATGGTGTCTGCATCTGGAGATGGCAGAACACTGCTGTTCCCACCATTGCTCACGTTTCCCTCGCTGTTGTCTGTCACGGGGCCACTGCTTTTATCCTCCACTTTCTGCTTGAGTTTGAGGGGAGAATCTCTCTGGGACAGGAGGGGCTGGTAGCCAGTGAAGACTCCTCCGCTCACATTTGTACGCTTGTCTGTGGGTGAACAGAAAATGAGAGTTGTTTACCTGGGGTCCAAACTGACTATTCAGCTGAGAAAAAGGGTTGTGGAGTTCCTCCATGCAAGAGGCATTCCTTCTCTGAAAGAAGAGGATCATTCTGGCCCCCAGATGCCCCCGAAGAGGGGATGATGACTGGTGGACTGGGCTCATGCCCCAGCACGGCCGTGCTCAAGGGAGGGTGGTCAGCTGGTCTCCTACCTCCTGGCCCGATGGGGTGCATCAGTCGGTTCATCTGGACATTCCAGTGCTTGACGTTGGTGCTGGCCTGCCGCAGCTTCCGCTGGGCTGCCTGGGAGGGAATGGAGGAGAGGGGTGAGCTGGTCACCTCACTGCCCCCGACTTGGGACTGTGAGCATGGATTTCCCTTCCCTGAGTAAGCCTGGATTGGAAGTTCCCTCTGGGATGGAAACCTAGCTCACCCTCCTCTAGGTCTCCTGCTCCTCCATCAATTCTTCCCCCTCCACCCACTCCCACTGTTGAGGTTGCTTTGGACACCAGGGCTGTCTCCACAGGGCAGGACGTGCTTGTCCTGTCTCAGCCTCTGCAGCACCCTGTGCCTACACATGGCACAGCTTCGAAACCCCCCAGGCAATGTCACCTTGGTTCCCAAAGTGGCTGGGTCTTCCCCAATATGGAGATGGCTCCAGGACAGCTGGGAAGTCCCCTGGGGTCACCCTATGGAGGATGTGGCACTGATGTGATGCTCACCATGACATCTTGGTCCACCCGCTGCCTGTTCACTCTCACTTCTTCCAGCTGCTTCTGTGCCTCTTCCAGACATTTGTTCTTGTTCTCCATCTCCTGCTTGAGGACTTGCTTCTCCCGCTGAGTTTTGATGATATATTCCTCCTGCTCTTCCTTCAGCTTCATCAGCTGCTTCAGTTTCTCCTCTTCCTCAGCCAGTAGCCTGACAATGAAGAGCAAGAGGTGAGGATGTCCCTCTGCCACTTCATCCACCAGCCTCCCCCATCCCTGCCAGCATACTGGGAAGTCACCAGCACACCCAAGTACCCAGGAGAATTGAGCTGCCCTGAGGACACAATCGCATGCACAGTGGCTGCCCTGGGAGCAGGGCTGGTTGAAGAAGGGGAGGGATGCCCTGGTCCTACCTGGCCTGCGCGTATCTCACGGCTTCCTCATCCTGCCGTGCTTTCACCTCCTGCTGCAGGGCCTCCTGGAGCCGCTCCTGCATGGCCTCCAGCTCTAGGATGCGCTTGCGCTGACGCTCTGCCTCTGCCTCCTTCAGGACCATCTCTGCCTGCATGGAGGCACGAGCCTGCCACGGGGACAGGAGCCATCAGCGTGGGCGGCTGGCTGGGCCACTGCCGCTGTCCCCAGAACCCCCTTAGTCCTGCATCCCGGGGTGGATGCCAGACATCTTCCAACACAGGGAGAGCCCACGGCAAGAGGTCCAAAGCAAAGCTGTTTCCCTGCTCAGGAGACAGGCTGCATCATTTGGAGCCAGTGCTGGCTGTGAGGTCAGAAAAGGGCTTCCTGGCCAGCCTGGCACCAGCACTTGTCTCTCACTGCCCCACTACGTACCCTTGGGGCAGGTTGTCCTCATCTCCTGCTCGGCAGGGATCTCAGGCCTGTCCAACGGCTGCCCCAGGCAAGGGAAGGGGAAGGAAGCACCCACCCCATGAGTGGCACAGCCCTGGCAGCACTACACAGGGTGCACCCACCTGCTCAGCTTCCCGCAGCTGGATCTCCAGGGTCCTCTGCATCTCCTCGTGCTGCTGCCTCCGCCGCTGTTCCTCCTCCTGCAGCAGGATCTCTGCCTGCCGCTGGGCCTCCTTGAGCAGTTCCAGCTCCTGCAGCTTCCTCTCCTTCTCCTCCTGCAGCTGCTTGAGCCGCTGTGTCTCCTCCTCCTTGGCTGCCTTGCGCTGGTCCCGCTGGTCCCGCTGGTCCCGTCGCTTCTGCTTCAGGTCTTTGTGCAGGGATTTCTTTCCCTCAGCCTGCAGCCGGATAGCTGTCTGGATGGCTGGAGAGGGAGGCCACAGTCAGTGGGGACATGGAGGGGGAACGGGGAAGCTGGGGAAGGGGCATGGGGTGGGCACGGACCGAGCGTCCACTCCTGGCGCTGCCGGGTGTCGGAGGCGCTCATCTCATAGGTGCGGGAGGAGGTCTTCACACAGAACATGCACCTCTTCCCATCCCGGTCAGGCAGCACCTGCAGGGTGAGGACACAGCACAGCATTATCCCTCATACCCCACCTTATCCCCTGGCTCCTGTGCTCATGGCTGTAAAACTGTGTGTTCTTGGGTCTCCCTTCCTGGGGTCTGAAGGAGATCTTCCAAGTCTCCTGTCCCCAAGCTGACCAGTGGCCCCGGCTGTACCTCCACGCAGCAGTGCTTGTCCAATGCAATGCTCCCCTTTTTCTCCTTCCGTTCCTCGCTCATGTAGTATGACAGGACACTGGGCTTCAGCATGAACCACCGCTCTGACCAGTTCCTCCTCAGCTGGCCCCTCTTCCAGAGGTATCCCTGTACACAAGAGATGGAGATCAAAGCTGGGCTGGGAGCAGGACAGGGCTCATGCCCCAGGATATATGGGCTCCTTGCCTGTTTGAGCACATCTTCGATGACCTCCTGGTACACCTCCTCCACGGCCATGCTGATGGCCTCCTGCTCTATGCCTCGCAGAAACCTCCCTGAGTTCACCATGTCTAGGAACTGCCAGACTGTCAGCCCCTCTTGGCCCTGCGGCTCCTGGGACAGGTAGTCATCCAGCTCACAGGAGTTCAGCTCCACGTTCATGGCTGTACAGATCTTCTTCAGCAGGTACTCCACCTGTGGGGATGGGGAAACTCAGTGACATGGGGAAGTGAGAGCTGTTCCCACCCTACTGACCCCTTTTGGAGAGCCCAAGACCACCTCTCTTTCCAGCCCAGAGATGCAGGACCCTGATCCCAGAAGTTGCAATGGCTGAGGTCATGGCCAAGGCATTCTAGACAGCAGGTTGGCTCAGGAGGCTGGCACTGGGTTAGAGCTTGATCACTGCTGGGAGGTTTTTCCTTTTAACCCCAAGGCTGAGGTGTTTTGGCTGGTTTGTCTGCAGAGTAAGAAAACTCTGCAGCAGTCAAGAGGCTGAGGGAGAACAGGCCAGCACTGCTGGGCCCCACACACCGCCTGCAAGGCTGGTGTCTCAGAGCACAGCCCTGAGGTCAGCACTGCTCTGATTTCCAAAACCATGGGAAGAGCAAGGGGACAGGTCCCAAAGGAGATGAGCATCATTTTGAAACTGCAAACAAAGTGCTTTTAAAAAGAGCCAATATGGTTGACATAATGTAGGGAAGACTTATTTCAGCTCAAGTTTTGCTGCCAGCTCTCCTCTGCCCACGATCTGGGGATTGAGGCAGGTGGATGACTGCAGGGAGCCGTACAGAAAGGTGACACACAGCAGAGTACCCCCCACCCAGCTGGATTTTTAATGTCATTTAACTAGGAGAAGGGCAAGCAGTGAATGCGCTTGCTCAGCCCCGTAAGCAGAAGGATGATTCAGTTTGTCATGGTCTGGGGAACAGGAAACATTTCTTGCAGAGTGCAGGAAGTGTGGTTGCCCTCCTACATCTGCTCAGCATAGCCCTTTTTGCCTTGTTTTTGTCCTCTTGTGTTTTGGAGGTTTTTTTACTTTTATGCTGATCTCAGGAGGTTGATGGGGTAGAAGCCAACAGCAGCTGCTTGCGCAGCTAAGTTTCTTCTGCTGAGGCCTGTTCTTGGCTTCTATGCTTGTGCCTCCTCCCTAGACTGCCCACCTTCTCATGGAGCTTTGATCTGACCCTGGAGAAGGGAGAACCTCCCCCCCTAAATTCTGTGGAATTTGGAGATTTGGAGATTACTGCCAGAGGCTTTGCTTTGGCTCATACCTCGCTCTTAACACTCCGGATGCTGGGCAGGGGCTGAGCGCCCCATGGCAGCAGCCACAGAGAGGGACAGACAGCTCTGCTCTGCCACTGCCCTCTAGGTGAGAGAGGCTCCAGCGTTTTGCAGGAGTCCTCCCAGGTGCTCCCAAGTCACTCCCTTCTCCCTGGGCAGGGGAGGTGGCTGTGGGCACAGCAGGGGGTGCCCAGGGCAGACAGCCCCCTCCTCCCACCCCTTGCCTGCTCTCTCTCAGGCCCTGGAGCACCCATCTTGCAGGATGTGGTGGGATGTGCCAGGAAGCGATAGCAGGATGTGTTACCCCAAGACAGGGTTCTGCCAGAGCACTGAGCCCTGGGACGACAGGGATGGGGGGAGAGGCAGTCCTACCTCATCCGGCACCATGACAAGAGGGTATTTGTCTTCAGACAGAAAGTTGAAGAGACACCAGAGCTTGAAAGCATCTTGGTGGGATACGACGCTATTCCCGTTCCGGTCAGGTTTGTAGTTCTTCTTTGCTGTGAGGGTCCAGCAGAGCTCATCGAAGTTTTCTTTGACAAAAGCACCTTCCTCCACCTGTGGGCAGGAGTTTGGGGTAAGCAGGGAGCTGCAGGGCTATGGAGAGGAATTCCGAAGGGGAAGTGCCAGTGGGAAGAAACCCTCACTCCTAAAATCTGCTGTCCCTGCCAGTGAGAAACACAGGGTGATTTGGAGCACCAGCAGGAACCCCGTGGTGCAGCACATGCAGCAGTGTGGTGCTTTTCAAACTCCTCAGTGCCTCCCCAGCTTCAGGTCTCTTTTTATCCCATTCCACCATAAAGAGGAACTGGGGAGCGAAGGGAAGTGCTGGCCTGAGGGCAGGCAGCAGTGGTGGCAGGAACGATGCCTCCACCGGCCCTACTGCTGTCTGTGAGCTTCTGTAACTGTGTCCTGGCATTGCAAGCAGCCTCACACAACAGATTTGGTGAAGATGGGTGAACTGTGATGTGTGAGGAGCCTTGGCTGTCCCTGGGTGCTCCATCCCACCTGCAGGAGGCACATGCTGCCAGCACAGGAGCAAACCACAGCCTGCAGTAGAAGAGCTGGAGGAAAACCTTGGGGTAGGTAGCAAAAGCTAAAAGCCTCTCTACTAGGAAAACCCACTTCCCCTTCTCAGGCTGCTTGTGGGATTTCGTTAACTGTGGTGAATCAGAAGAAGGGGGTTTAAAGATCATCTCCCAAGGAATCCCATGGGAAACTAGAAGGATTTTGGGCACTTTGTTGTGGAGATTGGGCTAGGCTGACCTTGGGCAGCTCTTGCCCTGGGCAGAGGGAGCTGGGGAAGGCTCTGCCCTCACTCGCTGCAGACCAGATCCCCACAGCCGAGATCAGCATTGCTGGACCAGAGTGGGCAGCTCCTGATCAGCTCCAGGCAAGGCAAAGATGGGCACAGAGACCCACAGAGACCAGCATGCCAGGAGAGCCAGGGGAATGAAGGGTTACTGCACCCAGCTCTGGCCCCCTTCTGTGAGCACACAGGGAAAGAAGGCTGTCAGTCATTCTTCCTCTCCTTGCATGCCTGGAGGAAACAGCACCCATGGGCAAACTGGTGGCTGTACAAGACAAAGGTGCCTTTGAATTATGGAAAAAAGGGAGAAAGGCCTTGCCCACTGCAACTTTGCTCCCGTCCTGGCACCTCATCCTCCTTCCTCTCCTCTTAGCCAAATGATGTCACACCCCAAATTTGAACAATGTTAGAGAGGAAAAAGGGGCCAATTTCTCTCTCTGAGCCCTACAGGAAACATGGGCACAGATATTGCTGCATTCAGACCCTTGATGGAAAGGGTTGACTTCATCCTTGCCAAGGAGACATCGAGAATTAAACATTTCTCACTTGTTTTGGTATTCACCTGAGTGCTTCCCATCTCTCTGCACCCTTTTTCCACCCATCAAGGCAAGTGACCTCTAAGATCTGCAGGGACCGGAGCTGTTTGGCTTCCATGTGATGCAGGAGCAGCCCAGGCACCACTGTGTCACCCCCCCTCCAAGGCCACGGGGCTCACCTTGTCCAGGATGTACTTGTTCAGGTATGGCATGTAGCCCTGGCTGGACACTGGCCCATCATCGTCATCACGGAAATGCTCTTCCAGTGCCACAGGATCGTGGGGGATGCACAGCACTGTGTACAGGTTGTGAGACAGCACCTGGCCAAGCACAAGGGATGGTGAAAAGGTGAACAACCTCCAGCCCTGCCCCAGCACACCTCTGTGGTGCCACCTCCATACCCACCCAGTGCCCTGGGACCTTCCTGCAGCCACAGCACTGAGGCAAAGTTTGGGTTTGACAGAGGACAGGGCTTCATTCCTGAATGAAAACCTTAGAAAATCATTTAGAAACAGGCAAAAATTAAGGATTTTTCCACATTAGTTACTTTTCTTCACACATGAAGATTTTTTTTTTTTAAAAGAGCTGTTTCAAACCTCTCAGAGAAAACAGGACTTGCTCTGATCTAGAAAAGCTGATAAGCCACCCTGAGCCATGTGTTTGGTATAACCATGGCCCAGCTTGGCAGCAGTGGCTGTCTGCCAGGGGACATAGTAAGATGGAAACATGAAAAAAGAAAAGATTTATAAGAAACTAAAAGTTTTTCTGGAATGGAAGCAGACAATGGAGATCTGGAGATGCATCATCTGCAGTAGCACACCATGAGTCTCACCAACAGCCCGTTTTTGTTCAAATTCCACAAACAAAGGGTGTTTGGAAGGTCCCAAACTTCCTGTGTGCTGGAAAGCTCAGAGCAAGGCTGTCCACGAGCATCTCCAGTTTGTGATGCCAGACAGGCAGTGCTCTCCTTGCCTTTACCTCCCAGAAGCAGGAGATGATTAAATTAACATCCCAGACTGACCCACTGACCCCATTGCACCAGTATCTGTGGATGCAGCTGGCCAGGGGTTCAAGATAGGGCCTGGAGGAGATGGTACAGCATCCCTACTCCTCTGTGCAGGGCTGGAAATTTCCTCCCAGGAGGAGAGGAGCCGGAGGCCATGCTGGCTGCTGCAGCTGGAGATGGTTCTTGCTCAACCAGATTTTCTTTCTCTTTTCCACCCTCTAGACTGATGGGATCAGCAGGACTCCACCCTGTGCTCACACACCAGGGCTGCAGCCCTGAGCACTGTTGCTACAGCTGCACCTTTAGGGGTTCATGTGGCCATGGGGTTTGCACAGGACTGGAAAGGGTTGGGAACACCCTGGACACCCTCCAGGATGGCTAACAAATCCATCAGGATGGACTGAAACTTTGGGAATTGTATCCTGTTCCCTGTTTCCAATGTGGGCCCTCGTCCCCATCCCTCACACCTCTCACAGCACCCCTAAAAAGCCTTGGGGAGTTTTGCACGTGTCCCCGCCCATGATGGGCACCCCAAGCCCCTCTGTCCATCTTGGCACACTGTGACCCACAGCTCCTCCACTCCAGAGCTGTCACTGGACAAACTGGGAGGAAAGGCCCAGCCTGGCCGACGGTGGGGTGACTGGACACAGGAGAGGTGGGAAACACCAAGGGGCTCTGAAACAGAGACTGGAGGGGAAAAAAAAGACAGTGGGGAGCCACTGTCATGACCTCCATCACCTGTGAACAGAGGTGCTGAAAAGCACCAGGACAGTGCTCAGTGGCTCCCACCTCCTGCTCCAGCCACACACGGCCACACTGAAGGCACACATCCCACATCCCAGCCCGCATCCACAGAGACAGGGAGCAGCTCCCTCTGTTCAGCCAGGGAGGATACAATGGCAACGAGGATAAATGCTTTTCCAAGAGCAGGGCTGGTGTGTGCCTGCGCTGGGAACAAAACTACCCAACATCGCTCGGCGCATAGCACTCTACCGCAAGCTGCCCTTCCTTCCTGTGCACGTACACACCTACACTCACAGTGTCTGCACACACTTGCCTGCAGAGAAGTGCCCTTGCAAGGAGCCCAATGGCTCCCACAGCTGCACAATCACACTGGAACCCCGATATGTTTACAGCAACTGGTTGGAGCAAGGCTGGAGTTCAGCCCCAGCTCCTGCTGGGACACTGCCCGCCTGCCAGCACAATCCCACCCAGCTCTGGGACTGCTTCCTTTCTGTAGGTGCAAACCTGTGGACACCACCATTTCTCTCACTCCTGTTCAAGACCCTTCATGCAGCAACACGCCCGGGTGAGGGAGCAGAGCACAGCTCAGGAGGGGTTTGGAGAGGGCTGAGCCACTGTGGCTTCAACACATTATTATTCAGACCTGCAAGACCTTGGATTCTTTCTGCACTGAACGGACAAAAACGCTGCTGCTGGTCTGTGTAGGGTGGGGCAAACCTGAGCATATCTGGGGATGGAAATGAGCTCTCCCAGACCTTGAGGCAGGTAGAAAGTTATCCAGAGTTGAGCTTCATTGTTCAACGGTGCAGCTCATCCCACGACCAGTGTGTCCTGTCACTGAAGGCTGGGAGAGAACATCAAGGAAGGAAGTTCCCTTCCCCTCTGGAATGTCACCCTGGGTAGAGCTGCCATGGACACACCATCCCCAGCAGCTCCACAGCCCCTACATGAGGGTTTGCAGCCCCTGGCCCCCCTTGCACAAACTCTCTAGGAAACTGCCATAAATTGAGGGTCTCTGTGGCCTCAGCATCATCTCTGGTGATTAAGATCTCTCAAGACAAGCACTGCACATGTTCACGCTGGCGATTTTGGGTCCATCACATGCCTGGGCTGGGCTCAGGACCCAGAGCATGGGTGCAGGGGATGCTGTGAGGGGGGCACAGCAGCTTCTCTCAGGGATTAGCAGGGGGAATTAAGCTCTGGCCTACTTTGGGATTTTCCTTAATTCCTTCAGCTATTTCTACAGTTTTAGCAGGTGAGTGTGGCTGCAGGACACATGCTATGAGTTCCGGGGAGCAGCAGAAGGCTCTTCGCTTCAAAGGCAGTGGCTGAGCAGGAGTCGGCTGACTCCTGATACTTTTCCTCCAGATTCCTGCAAACAAACTCTTAATTTTGGGGCAAAACATGCCTCCCCCCACCAAACGCAGCACCTTCCCTGCAGTCTGTCCCAGGGAAACCCTATAAGATAGGGGAAATAGTGGAAAAGAGCTTTCTTTGCAGCACTTCACGACTGGTCTTGCAGACTGACAGCAGCTGCCAAGTCCTGACGCAACACCTCCCTGTGCCCAGCATTTTTCTGCTCAGGTCTCTCCTCTCATCTCTGCCCCTGATGCTGACCAGCATTTCCGACCCTGGTGCCAGCCTAAGAACCAAGAGGATGTTCACATGGCAACAAAAACGAGGCCCACCATGTGCAAAGGAAAAAAATCAATAATTACCATCGAAGCCAAGGGCTCCCTGGCGGTTTTGACCAACCACGGCCTGGGGGCAGGCAAAAAGGTTTTTAAAGCCGTGATGGGTTTGATGAAGGGCTAAGGTCAGGAGCCCTCTGAAAGCTGCTAAGCCGGGGAAGAGGGGAAAGTAGAGAGTTTTTAAAAACGCCTTGTTATTTCTGGCCACACCACTATGGAGTTTTAGTTTAAAAACAAGCTGCCCCTACCTCCCGACCCATGGGCTCAGCAGGAAGCAGAAATGCAGGTACTCTGGCAAGCAGGAAAATATAAACTGAGTTTGGGCTGTTACATGACCATTAAAAACATAAGAAACTGTAAAGAGCTAAAACCTAGATTTCTCCTCATTTTCACCTAGAAAACACACTTGAGCATGAAATTCCACCCCTCCCTCTTTTTTTTTTTTTTTTTAATTAAAGGGAGATGATGCAGAGCTTGAGAACCTCACCAGAATCAGTATGGAGGCAACAGTAAGGTCTTACTGATCTCAATATTTAACAATTCCTCCGTGAAAAGGTGGGGGGATGCAAAGCAGCCCTGGACCTGCTCTGCCCCTCGCCGCCCCCCCTCCAGCCGCGGGCGGGGGCCGCCCGAGCCCGCCGGGAACTCACTTTGAGCTGGGATTTGGAGACCTTGCCGCTCTTCTCCACGTCCAGGGCGGTGAAGGCGTACCAGATGGACTTGAGCAGCTCCGCTCGCAGGTCCATGGCTGCCGGCGGCTCTGCCGAGCCCGCGGATCCGGTTCCTGGACACCGCCCGGGCGGGCGGGACGCGGGGCGGGAACCCCCCGGGCCGCATCGCCGCCGCTCCGCGCCTCACGGACCCTCGGCTGAGCTCGGCCCACACATCAGACGCTTCGTCGGCATTTGCGCTCTGGGGAAAGAAATCTCCTCTCTGGCTCAAGCAGCAGCTTCCCATCCCGGAACCGAGATGCAGAGCTTCTCCTCGCAGCGGGAGCACGAGCTGCACTTTGGAACGGCTCCAGCTCTCCTTATTCTGGAATTAGTCGCATCAGGGCAGGTGTAGGGAGACCCAGCGTGCTGCACCCTCCTGGGCTCTGCCCATTCCGTGCCCGCAGAAACCTCTTCCTCTGCAAACTCCTCAGGGATGTCCAGAAAATGATCCACCTGACTGCACTGGGCTCAGATTTACAGTTGGACTCAACGATTTCAAAGCTCTTTTCCAGCCAAAATAGTTCTGTGGTGCTTCCCGTGCTGGCTCTGTTTGCCCAGTGCCTGGGGCAGTGGAAGGGCAGAGGGACTTGCCCAAGTCTCTCTCCCCAGCTCAGGGGCCTGTAAGATGTGTTCAGACATACAATTTCGTAAATCTGGGCTTGCAGGGGTCCCTGGAAGAGCCAAAACCTGATCTGAGATTTTAGAGACACCTCTTAGTCCCCCCCAAGCCACACGCTGGGAGCTCAGAGGGTACAGCTCACCCTGCTCCCTGCCCTCCTCTGGGACAGTTGCTGCTTTGGCAGGACACATTCGGTCAATTCCACAAATCTCCTCAATTTCTTTAATTCCTACAGCTGCAAAACAGTAACATCAATCACCTCCTCCCAGCTGCCACCAGAGAGAAGGGGGCTGCTCTCTAAACAAACATTTTTAATTTATTTCAACTCAACATTTACATTCAGGTCTAGCTCAGCCCTCAAGAGTGCTGGCTGCTCTGCTCTGCAGCCAAGGAGTCAGCCATGGAAGCTTGCTTGAGAGTGGCATGTGACAATGAAATGGGAGAACTGGTGGCTCAGAGTGCTGGCTCCAATGGCAGCAACTGGTCACCCTTGACACTCCACAGGGTTGCTTTGATGGGCCTTTATTGCTTCCATGCACATGCTGCCCACTTGTCCCTGAGCTGGAGGGGTGCACAGGAAAGGGGAGCTGTTGGACTATTCCTGGAGGTAGAGGGCAGGAATTGCCTCTCTGAAAACAGGGCTGCTGCTCAGAGCCCAGGAGAGGCTCTAGCAGAGCCTCCAGGAGAAAGCAGCAGTCCAGTATCTTTGCCCTCCCTCCTTGGAGGGAAGAGCCCTTTGCACAGGGTTGCTTCAGTAGCCCCGCACTGCCGTGTCAGCCCTCCCAACCCACGCAGGGCATGTGCTGGCTCAGGCACCATCCCTGCCCCATGTCCCACCTGCAGCACCCACTGCCCCTCCAGGCCGGGGCTGCCTCTCCCCCTGCCCCAGCAGCTCCGCCAGCCTCAGCTCCCTTTCTCAGACAGGGCTGTGTCAGGCATCACCGGGCCATAGTGGATTACTGCTGCAGCCATGCCGATGCCTTCCTCCAGGCTCTGCTGCTCTTCCAGCTGGGGGAGACAAGAGAGAGAGACACTGAGTGCTGAACCCCCAAAAGGCAACTCAGGGCAGTCCCCAGCAGGACAGAGGGGCAAGGGGGTGGGTGACACAGGTGTGAAGCAGAGGGGCAGACATGGCTGTGACGCAGAAAGGCTGTTTACATAAGAGCATTCTGCAATCCCAGGAGCATGTCCCTGTGCTGTCCTCTGTATGAGGGCATCTGGGGGTTAAGGAGAAAGCCCTCTAGGCAAGCAAGAGGGCAAGTGCTGCGGGCAGTAGGTGACGGGGGAGCAAAGGGGTGTGTGGCAGGAGCCGTGTGGTACCTGCACAGTGATGTGGGTGCCATGGGCAGTGGGCAGCAATGCCACCTGCTGATGACGGAGCAGGGCAATGGCAGATTCCTCTGACACAACTGCCCCAGAAGCAACTATGGTCACCTAGGAAAATCAGATAAAACCCAATCATGTTTTAAAAGAAAATGCAGCTCCTTTCTAGCAGAGAACACGAAAGGTCCCAGTTTTGTCTGTACCCCCTGTGTCTCGGTGCCGTCAGTGTTGGCCACAGTCACGGTGTGAGTGTTGTCACCTGTCAGCTCTCCCTTGGGCATGTCAAGGGCCCTGCTTTGTGTCACCACACTGATGGCACTGCCCAGGGCCTGCAGCTCTTCCTGTGTCAGACTCACCTGGGAGATGACAGCAGATGCTCAGGAAGCCTTAGGCAACTCCCTAGTTTGGCAATGCAAAGATCTGGGCAAGGATAAAACAGTCTTCCTGCAAGACCCAGGGCACAGAGAACTCCAAGGAACTTTGCCCAGGGTCATGAACAGAACTGATGACAGAGAAATCAGAGCTTGGGTCTCCAGCCCTCCCTGCTTGTACCACAGCTCCCCTCCCCATTCAGCCTCTTCTTTCCAGACTGTACAGGACAGCTTATGCATTGTGGCAGCAGAAGTATCTCAGGCTAAGAGGAAACAAGTCACTTTTGGTAGCTGCTTCCTTTGCCCTGTACCACAAAAGGGAGTTTTTTCCACTCAGCACATGGGCAGCTGGTGGAGGGAAGTAGAAGAAAAGCACTGCTGTATACAAATGATGACAAAACATCTCCAAATCCAGCCTATGTCAGCAGATCTTGGGAGCTGCTGGGATCTGAGGACTGACAAGCACTGCACACAAGCCTGGGCAAACACCTGGAGACCCCATCAGCAGGGAGAGGTGCCTTCCCTGCTGGATCAGAGACACCCTTAAACCAAGACTGCAGCAGTGGGTGAGGCTGCAGGAGGGAGCCGTCAGAGCAGGCAGAGCCCATGGAGCCCCAGGGTCTGTTTTATGCTGAAAAAAGGCCCCGAAGAGAACAATGCAACTGAGTAGAGGCAGAATCTCACTTCAGATAGTAACTGTTGTCCCTGATGTGCTGGAGGCTGTCAGTGTCTGTACCTGCTCTGTCCCATCCTGAGAGATAAGCGAGACCTGTGTAGGCACAACATCTTCTTCTTCATCTTCCTCCATCTCTGACAGGAAAGCAATATGCTGGCTCTTCAGTGGGCAGCCTCTGTCAGCAGCTGCAGCTGGGTCAGGGAAGGGTAAGAGAAGCATTATCAGAACATGAAAGCACACATCAGGCCCCAGGACCTGCCTGTGGCCTCAAGGGCCAGCACAGAAGAGCACAAGATCACGATAACACCAGCCCAGTGACGGCCTGGTAAGAAGGGCCTTTACCTCTCCCTGTACTATAGAACGGGCAGAGGCCTGTTCCCAACCTGTGACTTACAGCAAGGACCATCAAACACAGATCTGGATTTGATAGGGAGGCAGGAGGCCATGGCACAGACCTGGGTCTGAGAGGGGAGCGGCTGCAGGCTCTTGCTGTCACCTCTTTCCCCTTTGCCGCACCTGACCTGAGCCTGCTGCAGGTGATGGGGGAGTGGGGGCTCACCCTCCAGCTGCTGCTGCTCATAGAGGGCCTGCTCACTCTCCTCCGTGGCCCCCAGCTCTGCGTGGCTGCTGCACTTGTGCATGGCCAGCGTGGAGGTCTGGCGGTACATCTTCCCACAGCTGCTGCAGGTGTAGGGCTTGCAGTGTGTGTGCACCACGTGGTGCTTGTAGAGGCTGGAGTACTCCGTGAAGCGCTTCCCACAGCCTGGCACAGTGCACAGGTATGGCTTTTCTCCTAGGGCAGAGGCCACAGAGCACAGCTTCACCCACTCACCCTCCTCATGCTCTAGGGAGGCATTCCCCACCAAAGCAAATAGCTGGAGGTGGACCAGTGGAACAATAATCAACCCAATAAAGCAATTCTCACTATTTGCTTTAACTCCCTGGCCACCCCCAGATCTACTACAGTGCTGGGCCTGGAAATGCCCATTTCAGCCCCACAGACCTCCCTGCTGCTGGCTGGGAGGAGCTGGCCGTCTCCTACCTGTGTGGATTCTCATGTGGTTCTTGTAGTTGGTGGCACTGGTGAAGCCCCTCCCGCAGCCAGGCTCCGGACACACGTACGGCCGCTCGCCTGTGTGCGTCCGCATGTGAACCTTGCGGATGTTGGAGGTGGTAAAGGAGCGGCCACAGCCCACGAAGGGGCACTTGAAAGGACGCTCACCTGCATTGACAGAGTGACATGGATGAGCCCTGCTACCATGCAGCTACCTGGAATGCCCTGGAGACCTTTCATCAGCAGTGCAGTTCTCCCCCTGTGCTGCTCACCTGTGTGTGTGCGGATGTGTTTCTGTAGATCCCCAGAGGTTTTGAAGGCTTTGCTACACATATCTTCTGGACACTTGTATGGTTTCTCACCAGTGTGTGTTCTCATGTGGCTCTTCAGCCCATACCCTGTCCAGGACAGAAACCACGATTAATCTTGTAACAAAAAGGAGACACCATGACAAACTGTGTACCACCCCACAATTCATGTACTTGAGCGTCTGCCCTGTGTCCGCAAAGCTCAAGGGTAAGAAATACCCAAACAGCCCCCAACACTACTTCCAACCCTGATTCCACCATTATCTGACTACAATCAATCAAGTCCTGCACACTCCCATGCTGTAGTTCCCTTGCAGAAGTCTTGAGATGCTCTGGACATTGTGCTCTGCTGGACCAGGGCTGAGGCTCAACAGGGCTTTGGGTTGGACAGAAAACAAAATCTGCTCAAAACAGAAGGTGTTACCCGTAGCAAATGCTTTCCCACAACTTAGGAAGTCACATGTATACGGCCGGTCACCTGTGTGAGCACGTTCATGTACCTGGAAAAGGAAGAACGGGTCATTAAAATGAGGACCAAGGCAAGGAGGAAGGAAAACAGCTGCACAGAATGCAGAACCCTGGCATTGTAACCTGGGACAGGTCTGGCCTGCACACTGGCACATCACCTGCTTTACCTTGCGGTGGTGGGCAGTGGTGTAGAGGCGGCCACAGCCTTTGTACCCACAGCGGAAAGCTCTGCTGCTGACCTGCTGTCCCTGCCCATGGCTGTGCACCTCCTCCTCCTGCAAATCCTGCCAAGACAAGTACAGGAACTAATCCAGCAAGCCATCACAGCAGGCTTCACCAAGCCCACACAAATATTTCCCTCCTTGCCATACATATGCACTTCTGCAGTAATCCTCCAAAAACATGTTCCTACAAACAAGCTTGTACCCACACAGTGCAGCCAAGGTGACAGAGCTCCACAAACCTGCATTTCCCACTCCCACCTCCCAGCTCACTGGGGGTTCTCAGACACATAACTCCCTCTCTGGGCTTTGTTCAGCTCATTTGTAAAATGTACACTTACTATTTGCTAACTCGGCAGAGAAGCCACCAACGCTTTTTTAATTATTCGCTTGCAAAGAGGAGTTCGGCCTAGTTCCAGTCACTGAAAAATTCAGACCTGAGAAGGGACGTTGCTGGAGTCCATACTCTTCATATGGCAGGTGTCTATCACTCCCTCCTCTTCCTTGTCAGACCTCTGTGGGTGAAGAAGCACAGGCACTGTTTGTGCCTCTCTGTACAGTGTGGAACAGGAGAGCAACCCAAGAAGGAAGACAATGATAGCCAGTGCCACCCTGCCCTTCCCCAGAGAGCTGGGACTGGGCCTGCCATGGCAAGAAGGTCTGTGCCCAGCTGAGCATTGCCAGCACACTGCTGGCAGTCCCGTCTCCACAACACTATGCAGATGGGAGAAAATGGCAGCACCCAGAATATTCAGGTGGGACATTGCAGTGACAACGCCTTGGGATCGAAAGCTGTTTTGTTTTTTTTGAGGTCTTTGTCACCATGGGGACAGCCACTGCAGACATGTCAAAGGCTGTATCACAGCAGCTCTCCTCTCTTCCCAAATCTAAGCCTGTAGCACATAAAGGGTGGCAGGCCCAGCACTCTGTGGGACCAAATGGCCCCGTTCTGGGTCCCTAACTGCCACCCACCCATCAGTGGTGGCACTTGCCCTGGAGCCCTGTCCAGCTGCTCCTCTCAAAACTGGCACTGCTGACAGACAGATATACACAAGAACTGTTGAAGGGAGGGCACAAATCCCAGGCCAAGTGTGGCCCCCAACCCACAGTGCCGCTGGCAGACGATGGGAGCAGCGCTGTGCCCTCACCTTACTGCTGTACTGCTGTAATGCATTCATGGTCTCCACATCTAAGGCATCACCTTCCTCCTCCCCAGTTAACTCCTCAAGCCCAGCTTCTGTCTGCACTTCCAGGATGGTGCTGCCAGATGCCATGATGACAGGTCGGTGGACGGAGGCGGTGGAGCCGTCCTCCACCTGGATGGCCTGGAAGGTGCCAGGATCATAATCGTCTGGAAGAGGAAACCAATTACATCAAATGTAAAGAGCTGCTGAGTGCAAGGCAGAAGAGTGCTCCCCCTCCCCGGCCACCCATGGCCTTGGAAATCTGGGGCACTTCAGCAGCTTCTGCTCCAGCTGCCAAGCGAAGAGCAGGGAGCACTTAACCTTTAGCTGTGCTGTGTATGTAGGCCATGCTGCCATCTTCCAGCACCACTGGCTGACGTTCTTCCAAAGCCACAGACTCTAAAAGAGAAGAGAAACATCCACACACCTTTCTGGAGGACTCAGGATGGAGGTCGTACTGTGGCAGTTCCCGAACCCTACAGTATCAAGGTTCCCAGGAGAGGACACAGGGCTCCTGCTTGCCCTGGAAGGCAACTACAGCTGTGGGTTTTAAGACACCATTTAAACTCTTCTGACTTGAATGATGAGATTTTCCAAGGCTTCATGCACAGATTCGTCACTTTCTTAGCTCAAAGCAGTAGTGCAGTGCCTTCCCAGTTTCAAAATGCCAGATTATATCCCAGACAAGAAGGATAGATCTGGCACAGGGGTGCATGAAAGATAACACAAACATCCCATGGCAGAGGAAGGAGGGATGAGAAGGAAAACCCCTCTCACTTTGAATGTGGAGGGCAGTGAAGAGGATGAAGGGGGAAAGGCATAAAAAGTGGGTTTCAAGCAACCTTTTGAGATTAGAAGAGGGAGATGGCACACAAGACGCTTGGGAGGGTAAAGAAGGACTGCCCAAAGCAACTAAGCTCTTTCTACCTGCCCTTTTGCATCTTAGCATGGTCAGGGAGGGTTCCTCTGTGCCACTCTGCTGCCTGCCACATGAAATGAATTCCCATCACCTCTCAGATTAATATCACATCATTTTTGAGGTGATATTGGCTGATGTGTCAACAACCAAGCTGGCATTGCTTCCAACAATCCCCACCTGCCCTTCACCAACACCTATTCCAAAAGTAATATATTACCTCAGATTTCAGAGGAAATTCCCACCCAACTGCTTCCATATGAAACAAAGTCTGTGTGGGAGCAGCACACAGCTCACTGGGCTTGTGGTCTGTCAGACTGACAATGGGGACAGCCCAGAGGTGAAACGACACCTCCACCAAATGGATCTTCTTGACAGATTGCTGAAAACTTTGCAGGAAATCGCATATTCAACGTCCTTGTTTATTCAGCCTCAAAACCACGAGCAAAAAAAGCCCTACACAAACTCTACACTCTCATGGATTTGTGAGAGCTGGAGCTGACAGGAGCCCAAGTGCTGGAGCACCGACAGCTGCAGCCACATCTACAGTCTCCTCCCAAAGAGAAAGGGGGGAATGTATCGTCCTCACCTTTCTGAACTGTCACCTGATGCATATAAGCTGTGGTCGCGTCTTCAAGTTCAATGACTTGCCCTTCAATCAGCTTTTCACCTGAAACAGTTATAACATCCCATCAGCACTGCCGAGCCCAGTCCCTCTATCCCACATGCTTCCCAAGGAAACCAGTCTCACAGAAGGGAGAAACTGTCACTTCTAGGCTATTAGGGACCAGCTCTCCCTCGGATTGTTGGCACTTCACTTCCCAGAAATGCCAGAGCTGCCCTTTCCTAGACAGGAGGACACACAACAAAGACTCTTAGGCATCAGTTGTTGACAAGCTGCCCCTCACAGAAGTTTGTGCCAAGAAGCAGAAAGAATATTGTGTGCTGAGAATTTGGAATGTAGTAGAAAGCAATTACACTTGTGCTGGAGAAAAAAATCCACTGGGAGCTCTGAGTGGCATCAGCAAGTGCCTGGAGATTTTTTTAACTTTGGCAGAGGATCAACTCTTGGAAAACAATCACAGTACCTAAAGGGGCCTAACGTACTGCCAGGGTTGGGTTCTGAAGACTGAAATCTTACAAAGCCTGACTCTGTGCAATCCTGTAATAATCACTTGGTTACACAAAGATTTGATGCAGAGAGGACATTGCTCCATCCCACTTCAACAGGTGGAATAGAGCTTGGTTTCACTTGGAGCACAAAGTTTCGAGGGGATCATACAACCTAGTGGTTCCAAGACAGTCCAAGACAGTAAGGAAAAGTGTTGAATTTGGCACCTCTCTGGGTGAGAAAAGCACTATTGTGAACCAATCCCTGTGCACACCAGTGAAGGAAAACCTTCTGCTCAGCCCAAGGCAAGTTTTGGTGGAACACAGACCTCCAAGCCACAGCATCAGCTCTGCTTCCCCAGTGACCCCAGAGAGAACAGGGCTCAGCTGGTCTGAACAGCACCTTTATTGTCTACAGCAACAGCTCTCATCTCCACAGCTTCATTTCCACACCAGAGGCATATTTGACTTCTATTTTATCAGACTTCTGTTCAAATCCAACAGAGAGTCACTCGTGCTGCTTGTGTGAAGTGGCAACACACATGTGGCAGCTCATGTGCTGCGAGGGCACTTTTGGCAAGTCTGACTTTAATTTCACAGCCAGAAAAAGACTTTGAGCCCTGGCAGCCTGAGGCTCCATTACCTCTGGCAGCCTGCTGCAGGTAGGCTGTCGTGCTGTCCCTGAGGGTCACTGCTGGCAGCCCCAGGCTCTCCATCCTGCTGGGAGCACCGGGCCCAGAGCCAGGGGCCTGGGGGACACTGAGCCGTCCTTTTTGCTGCAAGCCTTAAGTAAAAAGAACAATTCCATTTAATTTTCTCTCCTCAGATGTATACTCACTTTTGCACACCAAGAAAGGCTTGAATGGCCTCAAACTATTTCTGGGGTTATAAAGGATTAAAATGGACAATGCTGCATCCTTCTCCCACCAATGGCAGGCAGGGCTAACAATCTGTTCCATAGACAAATATAAAGTAAAGCTTATCACATCAGTGAACTGACAGACTTTTGTTTGAGACAGTGCAAATGCCACATTCAAGCCCTTCCCATCTTCCAAATGATCTGCAAGGGAAGCTTTCCAAGTACTATAAGGCTTGAACCTACAGGCTGAGTGTGTCCTGTACTGCAAGACACAGGGGCAGGATGATGAGTTTGATGCCTGGAAGCATCCTCCTCTCCTCCCTTTCCTAATTCCCAGCCTTCTGAGAAACAGAATTTCAGGCTCTAAGCACATTATGTTAAAACCACCACGCCCCCACAAGAACATTTTGCTAAAGAGGCTCTCTGCTGACAGATTATCTTTCAAAGGAGCTACAGTGGGTTCTTCCTGAGCCATCACTGAGATAGCCAAATATTTTATCGCCTGATTTCTAGGAACGAGTCGGACCGCCCTGTCCGTCCCTGCCGCAGCCCGGGGTGAGCCTGGCTCTGAGCCCCCTCGGTACACCTCACCCCGTGCTCCCCGCACCCGGCTGAGGCTCCTCTGCGGCTGCAGCGAATCCTGCCCGGGTTCGTCCCCCTGGGCTGCGGCGGCCCTGCACTGCTGAGGCCCCGCTACGAGCTGAGGTGCGACGGCACCGGGGGAGGGCAGAGCCCGAGGGAAGTGGCCGGCCGGACCCGGGGGTGGCGGGGGACGGGGGGGCTCGCCCGGCGAGGTACCGGGGGCTGGGGCAGCCCCGAAGCCCGGCCACCAGCGTTGCCCCTCGCACCGACCTGAGCGACCACCCGGGCCCAGGTCCGCCGCCGGACCGCCATGCACCGCGGCCGCCCCGCGCGCCCGCCCCGCAACTCGCATAGCGACGGCGCCGCCGCCCGCGTCCGCAATACAGATTCCGGGGCGGGGCGGGCCGGCTCGGGGAGCGCGCGCCGCGGGGCGG
>VYXB01003129.1:949079-1071519 GCA_013397135.1 Pachyramphus minor | reverse complement strand
CGCGCGCCGCGGGGCGGCCAATGCGCAGCATGCGCGGTGCCAACACTGAGGCCGCAAGGCACCGCTTTCCCTTGCCCTTCCGGTCGGAGGTTGCGCGGGCCGCCAGCGGCACCTGCCTAATGTCAGTGTTCTACAGCACTGCCGCCCACGGGGAGCCTGTCTAGCCCGCTCCTGACGCAGCGGGTGCGCCCCGTCTTCTTCCCGGCAGCTGCTCAGGAGAACCAGGGGCTCCTGGGATGTGCTGTGAAGCGATGGACGAACTCCTGTCCTGGTGGTCCGCGACAGGAGGCAAAGAGACCCTGTTTGTTCGTTTCACAGGGAAGGAGATGCGGGCGAGGGAGGGCGGTGCTCTCCGCCGCTCCCAACGTGGCAGCCCCGCGCTGCCGCCGCTCCCGGCATGGCGCCGCGTGGCTAAGTCTCGCGAGATCTCGCCCCTATTTATGTCGCGCTGGGGGAAACTCCGCCTTTTCGGTCTGAGCAGCCGCCGCCATGAGGTGGGTCAATCCTGGCGCTGCATCCGCCGCCATCCGCCGCCATCCTCCCCGTCCGTGGGGCTGCCTGGGCGGCCGGTGGAGCGCGGGCAGTGGGGCCGATGGCGGAGGGAGTGCACGGGGGCCGGGGCGGGTTCGGGGCCGCGTCCCGGGCGGGGCCGGCCCTGAGCCCGCGCTGCCATTTGCCCCCGCAGCAGCAAAGTGTCCCGGGACACCCTGTACGAAGCGGTGAAGGAGGTGCTGCACGGCAGCCGCGCCAAAAAGCGCAAGTAAGAGCCCCAGACACAGCGGGACCGGGCGTGTGGCGCCCGGCCTTGGCCTCCTGTCACCCGGCCGGGCCTCACCCGCTGCCTCTCGCAGGTTCGTGGAGACCGTGGAGCTGCAGATCAGCCTCAAGAACTACGACCCCCAGAAGGACAAGCGGTTCTCCGGCACCGTCAGGTTCGCCATCCTCTCGCTCCCACCCAGCCTTCGGCGCTGCCCGGCCCTGCCCGTGGCCGCCGCGGCGCCGAACTGCTCGGGGAGTCCAGAGCGCCCCGGACCAGCGGGAGCGGCTGGACGGACCCTCACCCTGGGTCTTAAAACATGAGGGGAGGTGTGGGAGCCCCCCGGGCTGTCCCCACCGGCCTGCTGGGGACGGCAGGTGAGCAGCGGTGCAGGACGCCCCGTGCTGTGGTAAGGTGTCTCCGTGCTGGCTCCAAGGACACTGGAGTGGTGCTGGTAAGGTGCTGACTCGGACCTTCCATCCCCAGGCTGAAGTCAACACCACGGCCCAAGTTCTCGGTGTGTCTGTTGGGGGACCAGCAGCACTGCGATGAGGCCAAAGCAGTTGACATCCCTCACATGGACATAGAAGCTCTGAAGAAACTCAACAAAAACAAGAAGCTGGTGAAGAAGTTAGGTGAGTGTGGGTCAGGCTCTGAGTACCTTGGCCAACTTGGGAGGGGTGTGGGTAAGCAGGAGGTTTTCTCTTAGCTCCAATTTCCATGTTGTGGTTAGCTCCAGGGATGGAAAGCTGAGCAGAATACCAAAATCTGCCCAAAAACTACCCAGAAAAGCCAACAAGTTGTTGGCAGTGCAGGTCTGACAGGTCAGTGCTGCAGGAGTGGGACTGGTTGTCCTGCAGAAGGAAGGGAGGGATGCAGGAAAGCATCCCTGTCACAGAGTTTCACCCTTTGCTGTGTTCCTTGATTTCCTGGCCAAGGACCTGGAGTGCAGTAAAAGCAGAGAAATGCTGGAGGCAAGAGAGTGATGTAGTCCTGCAGTTCTTATGTGGACAGATTAAAATTTGTCCATTTTCTCTTGGAGGGAAAGTCCTTCCTTCCCTGAGAACTCTAGCTGATTACTCTTTGGTAATCAGCCATGGAACCATGTGTGGTTAGGAAGTGACATGGGATACTAGGGCTGTTGGCTAAGCCTCTCGTAGATGGGTTGTCCATCCTGGTGTGCATAGGCTGTGGCAGGAGGCTCCTGGCAGAGCTTAGAGTTCAGTGTCACCTGGGGCTCAGCAAAGGACTTCAGGAAAGCTGTGTGCCGTTCGGAGTCCATGTCAGGGATGGGGCTGGGGTCTGGCTGCTGTGACGGTCATTCCTGGTAGATTGTTGGTAAAACCAGCCCCTGTCCAGGTGGGACCGTGGGAATGTCTGTTGGGGGAGGTGGAGCTGTGCAGGCTTGGCTGAGCCGCTCACTGGGAGCTCAGTGTGGGAGCAGAGTGTCCTCACCTCCCTGGTTCTCTCCTTGCAGCTAAGAAGTATGATGCTTTCCTGGCTTCCGAGTCCTTGATCAAGCAGATTCCTCGAATCCTGGGCCCGGGCCTGAACAAAGCTGGGAAATTTCCTTCTCTGCTCACCCACAACGAGAACCTGGTGGCTAAGGTTGATGAGGTCAAATCGACCATTAAGTTTCAGATGAAGAAGGTAAAGCAGGGCTTTTCCTCTACAAGGCAGTTCTGTGTCTCTGCTATCTCTGGGATGGGCTGTAGGTGTCCCTCTAGTGTTTCTTCCAGCAAAGGGAGACCTATGCTGCCAGTCAGAAAGGAGAAATAATTTTTCTGTAGTTGACAGATCTGGAAGCAAATGCTCATGAGATGATTCGATATTTCAGTGCTGAGCACAATGCAGTGCAGTTAAGTCTTCTCCCAGCATATGGGTGACTCCAGAGTGTTGGTCCTGGCCAGGCACGTCGGGGGGGGGCTGAACACAACCAGGGCTTTGCCGGGTGCAAGTCTGGGACTTGACTCTGCAAGTGAACTTGGGAGCAGCTCTGTGGGGATCTGCTCTTGCTGTCAAGGCAAGCTGACTCCCTAAAGCCAAAATAACCTTGTTCAGGCATTTTAATTCTGTGTCTGGGCCAAGTGTGACCTGGGTGTCACTTAGAATTAAGAGTGCTGCCAGCTGAGGGGCTTAGCTGATCTGGGCTTGGGGGCACAGCAGATGTGAGGGCATTTGAAGTAGCTCAGCTAATGATGTCCCAGCACTTGGCCTGATGGTTCACTCATAAATCCTGTCTCCAGCTTGCAGAGAGCATTGAGTTCCAGGCTGCTCGGGGAGGCTGGGCAGGTGGGTGGAGGCTCGGCCTCTCTTGTAGTGCAGAAGGAGAGAGCTGGGGGCTGGTGCCCAAAACAGAAAGTGAGGCTGATATAGGGCTTGGCAGTGGAGTTGGGGGCCAGTGGCAGGTCCCCAGCTCAGCCGTTGGCAGAGGGCGTGTGTGAACAGGGTTAACCTTGGGGTCTGCTGTGGCGCTGGCTCTGCACAGCATGTCATGTGTGCTTCCTGCTATCACTGTCTTGGGAGGCAGTGGTGGTCCCACCTTCTCCCAGTTACCTCTGTGTGTGTTAGAGGTGGCATCTGGGGGCTACAGGCACATGGAGCCAAAGCCTAGGTGCAGCAGGCCCTAGAAAACCCCCTGGGTGGGCTGGGGAAGCTGTGTCCAGCTGACAGACCATGGAACAGTCCAGCACACAGATGAGTTCAGGTCAGCACCTTTGCTTTACCTGTTGTACCCGTTGTGTGTCCCCAGGTGCTCTGTCTGGCTGTGGCTGTCGGTCACGTGAAGATGACAGAGGATGAGCTTGTCTACAACATCCACCTGGCCATCAACTTCCTGGTCTCCCTGCTGAAGAAGAACTGGCAGAACGTGCGAGCTCTGTACATCAAGAGCACCATGGGGAAGCCCCAGCGCCTCTACTAAGGGGGCAGCAATAAACTCTGTGGGCACCCACAGGCATGTGTGGTTCTGTTACTCCAGAGCTCCTTGGGGTGGGTTTGCCAGTGAGCTGTGGTGAGGCAGGTCTCAGATGCTGCGTTGAGTTGATAGATATGTGAATTCCAAGTGGTATGTGGAGCTTGTGAGGGAAGGGGCCCCGTCTCTCTGCATTCAGAGCAGGGAGGGGAACAGCTCCACTTGACTGATCAGAGGTGTCCTGGGGGCAGGTGGAGTTTCAACAGTTAAAACTATGGCCCCCAGATCCCCGTGTGCCTTACCTCATGCAGTGCTTAGCTGAGGCCCTTCTGCTGCAGAGCCCAGCCCTAATCTGAGGGGGGCACCAGCTTTTGAAGGCTTGTGGTGCTCCAGCCTGGGGCGGAGGGGTGTGTGGGTGTGTGTGTGTGTGTGGATTCTTCCCATGGTGTGGCCTGTGAGTACTTGATGGGCATCATCCAGCTGCCCAGGAATGTTGGGGATGGAGCTGCAGCCCAGCAAGGGGGTTGGGGCCAAGGGTGCAGAGTGTGTTCATCCCTTCTTCCCTCTGAGCCAGCCTATGTCCCAACTCCTGGACTGAAAATCTCATTTGTTGCATCTAATTAATGTGCATAAATAAATACATTGTGCTGGGACTAGTGAGCTTAAGGAAGTCTGAACAGGGAAAAAAAAGTAACCCGGGCCTTGGAAAAGCTTGTCAACATCTGAGGGAACAAAACAATGAAAATAGCTCCGGATCCTGCTGTTAGAAACCTTTCAAGCCAGTTTTTTGAAAGATCAACATGACACCAAGAAATTCCATTTAATAATTAAAAAAAGACAATACAAAATGCAAACATTTCTTTTTACAAAGTTCAAATACATTTTTCTTTTAATCAAGTGCAAATAACTTCATGATCTACATCTTGCTCATCACTTTAATCATTTTTGTTGGAGATGGCAAGTCCTGGCCTGCTGCAAAAGGCAGATATAAATACTCCACCATGAAAAAAACCCAAACAACCCAAACCCCAACAACCCTTGTTTCTGTTCACGGCATCAAAACATTCAGTTCATCCCCGAAATGGCTGCTGTGGGTTTCACCCTCTGAAAGCCTTTTTGAGATGGGGGTGGGTGGGGAGTGGGGCTGAGCCTCGCTGGGGTGGGCTCTGGGGCCCTTGTGGACTTCTTTGGGGTTTTTTGAGCTATTTGGTGAAAGGAGGAGGAGGAGGTGCCATTACAGGAACATTTGTTGCCCACCTCATCCTTCCAGAACTGCGTTAGGGGAACAGGGGTGGTGGTTGTGACAAGGGTGACAACTATGACACTCTAAGGCCCTGGTGCCCCACAGGGTCAGTGGGACAGCGAGCCCAAAGTTAATGAACCCTTTGCTGCACATGAGGGGCTGATGTGCACTGGGGCACCACAGTGGGTTTGGTCATTCCCAGGCTTGTATTTTTTTTTTCTTCTGAATATGAAGGACCTTTTCAAGGGTCACTGCACCGCATGACTTCCAGAGCCACAAAACCCTTCCAGATCCCTGCAGCAGCTTTTGTGCATCAAAGCAGCTGCTTTCAGACAGCGACCAAGTGGCAAACAGCTCGGCCCACAGATGTAGAGCTTCCAAACAGGCTGGGAGCTGGTGGCAGGAGGGGAAAATCCACAGCTGGGATGAATCAGGACAGACTTTTCCAACTGATGCATCCTGAGACAAACTTCAGCCCCTGTGCCAGTGCTCACCCGGCCAGCAGCTCCTCACAGAGCCTGGGAGAAACTCTTGGAGTGCTGGAGCAGTGTGGATCAAGGAGGGAAAACGGATGAGCAGCTGCCTCCCAGATTCAGGAAAGACAAACCCAGTGGGATGTGCAGAGCAATAAATAATTGATTTGTTAAAAGCAGGATTGGGCCCATGGGCCCAGGTGTGGGAAAAGAATGGGGAGGGACAAGTGGGGACAAGGGTGGGAGCGGACCTGCCTCTGGCAGAGCTGTAGGCAAGTTGACCATGTTTAGTCCTGGCAACTCCAGGTTTTTGAGAGGATGAAGATGAGAATGAAGGCACAGGGAGGTGACAGCTGAGAGCTGGTGGCAGGGCTGGAAAGGGAGGGAGGCTTGGGGAGGACGAGGAGGGATGACTGGTGGCAGCAGTCACCTGTCCCTGGGGATCAAACCCATCAGTGGTGTCCACCTGGCCCTCGGCAGGCAGGTGGCAGTAAAACAGCAGGTGGTGGGATGGGTCTTTCCTGGGATCTGCACCCCATTCCCTGGGGAGGGGCTCCCACAGCATCCCTGTGGGACGAGCACATGCAGAAGGATGGAGCCAAAAGCACCTTGGAAGAGAGACTTGGAAGCACAAAGCCTGCCCAGAGGTGAGAGGGTGGCTCTGCCTCCAGGTCTCTCTGTACCTGGGGAAAAGATTTAGGGGTTGAGGGGAAAGGCAGCTCCCCTTTCCTCCCAGCGTGCCCCCCCAGACCTGGCCTTAGGAGATGCCACCCAGTCTTCCAGGGTCTTGGCTTGTCCCTGAGCCCCTGCAGGAAAGCAGACCAGTTTGCAACAAGCAGATGATGGGCCGAGTTCTGATCCCCCTCACAATGAGGCTTGAACAACACCCAAACCGTGGCAGATGAGCATGAAAGCGCACAGCCAACCCAGCTGCTCCAACCCTGTGGATGGATTAAGATGCCTCAAACTCCCTGCAAAAACTCACCCCATTGCGCTGAGCATGAGAGGCACCATCTCCCCCCCAGAACAGGGGCTTTTACTGGGGACAAATGTGGCAGAAAAGGTTTGAAGATGGCATCGTGCTGGTCAATGCAGCCCAGGGCTGGGCTTGCTCTAGGTGGGTGGTTTTTGTTTTCTTGCAAATGCACATTCTCATTTCTCAGGCAGGTATAAATATTGTCATTTCTAGTAGAAAAAAAAAACCAACTTCCCTCTAAATAATATAAAGAAGACTCAAATGATTGCACTTAATAATATGAGAAAGGTAGAAGGGAGTATATCCTAGTGCACAAACATTGACTCCTGCTCTTCTCAAAGCTTGCTTTTCTGAGTTACTCTTTGGCCGAGCTTGTAACAAAGTCTGGTTTCTTGGCACAAGTGTCTGGAGTTGCGGGGGGGGGGAAAATCGAACCCAGCTGAAAGTCCTTCTCCTTTGCTCCCTGTTTTCTCCTGTGCAGCCAGACATTGTTCTCTGGGAATGTGGCTTGGCTGCACTTCCCTCCCAGTGCCAGCCCGGCTCTCCAGCGGGATGGCCACGGAGCCACCATGCTGCCACGCTGGTGGGCTTTGCCATCTCTCCTTTACATCTCCTTTTTAATCAAGTCGGCTTTGTCAATTGTCTTTCCCCTGACCTCTGCAAAGCAGCACCGATGGCCCAGTGCTGTGGTGAACACGGCGTCACCTCCTGCACTCCTCTGAGAAGGGCTCCATGGGGATGCAGCCAGCACCAGCCCCAAGGGCTGGAAAGACAGTGACCCCCTCAGTGTCCTGGGCTGCCAGTGACACCAGGAAACGTGGACAGACCTGGCAAAAAGGAAACCAAAGGCAGGACAGAGGACAGTGAAAGGACCAGTACTTCGGTTTCCTAAAATGAAGAAGCTGCTTTGAAAAAGGGGAGCGGCTTCGTCCCCAGCTGGATGAGGCCAGAGCATCCCCAAGGGTGGGAGCACTGCTCTGCAAGGAGCGACAGGGAAATCACGGGGAGGTGTCTGAGGGACGAGCAGTGGTGATCCTGCTAGACCCGGGTGGAGGAAGGAAAAATCAGAAAGGAGAAGGAAGGGAGAAGAGGGTTTCCTTGGCTGCGGGGTGGTTCCAGGACAGTGGGGGCACGGGGGGCTATTTGTAAGGCCGAAGGAAGCTGGAGACTTTGGAGCGCAGGAGTTTGATGAAGGAGCGGGGCAGCATCTCCTTGTGCTTCTCGGTGTACTTGAAGTAGTTTTGGGGGTGTGCCAGCACATCGAAGAAAGCTTTGATGAGCTTCTTGTCCTGCAGGGAAGCCGAGTCAGAGGGAGGTTCACCACCCTGCCTTGTGCTCCCCTGCAGTGGCTCTGAACTGAACCCCTGAGTACAGGGAGAGCATGAGGCACCCCAAAGGGAAGGATGTTCCTGCATCCCCTGCAGCCTTGGGTAGCATGGACATGGGGGCACATGCTCACCTTGAGGATCTCCTGGTGGTTTTCAGAGGCGTAGAGTCTGCCATCCCGCACAATGTCCTCCACCAGCTGCTCATAGTCCTCTGCAACACCCAGCCAAAAAACACAGTCGGGGCATGAGCTGCCACTTGTCCAAGCAGCTGGTCCCCATCCCTGAGTCCAGTTCCCCCAAAACACACAGGAGGTGTCTATTGGGGGTGACCTGGGTCCCAAGCTGGGCAGGGTGACATCAGCCTGGCAGAATAGTGTCTTTCTGTGCCCTGTGCTCACCGTCATAGGTGACATAGGGGATCTGGAAGCCCCGGGCACTGTTGGCTTCACTGGTTTTGAAGTGGATCCACAGTTTCCGGGAGCGGGCGGTGAAGGCGATGGGCCTCTCATAAGTCTGGCACGTCTCATAGGTGGTGATAGAGGATGGGGAGGCTGCAGGGAATGGCAAGGGGACACGGGATTCAGGTTGTCCATCAGTGGACCTACCCCCAGCCTTACTGGGCTAAAAGGCTCAGGGTGAAGGGCAGCACCAGGGATGGGGATTGTCCATGTTGAGCAAGGTTGAGCCCCCTAACCCTCATGTTACATACCAGGGATGTTGTTATTCCTTCCTTGCCCTGGAAATCTTCAAATGGGGTTTTTTACCCAAAAAAAGTAATGCTGAGACCCAGGTGTGCAGCCTAGCCCATCAACATCCCCCTGATCCAGCAAGACACACCAGACCAGTAGGGTGATGTTGATCTCCCCACTCAGTTCCCAAAATTCTCCTCCTGCTGTCCGGGGATGTGGCTTTCTCCCTTTGCAAAAGGCAGCTGTGCCAAACCCCGAACTTTTCCTCCCTCAGCTCCTCCTGTGAGCACCAGGGCCTGCTCGGTTACCTACAGTTTTTCCGCATGACCAAGACGTCGCCACACTCGTCCTCAGAGGGGAGGAAGATCTCTGGCACCACGATGAGGATCTTGCGCTTGGGTGGCGGGTTGATGTTCCAGGTGCACTCAACGTTGGCAGGGTAATTCCCCGGGTAGTTTGGTGATTCGATGTAGCCCGTGTACTCACCCAGCTCGCCTCCACACTGCCGGTCTGCAAGGCATGGGGACAGCCGGTTCCACTGGCAATCAGTGCCACGGGCACTGGGGCGGAGTGCTCCCCTCTGGGTGGTTTACTGGGTGAGGGGGCATATTCCATTAGCACTGCTCCATGCATCCCCCCATGCCTGCCAGCATGCATAAAGCACTGAAAAGACCCAAAACTCTATTTTACAGAATTTTTAAATATTTTTGAGGAAGGACCCCATGCCTATCTGCGCCCCCCATCGCACCCCAGCTCGCCTACTTTTGCACTGGGACACAGAGGTGGAGCCATCGAAGTCAGTGGTGGTGTTGCCAGGACAGGCAATGCAGTAATTCTGCCGGAAATCAGGCTGGTAGGTGCCCACAGCGCAGCGGATGCAGCGGTGGACACTTGTGTTGTAGTAGTGCCCAGGGGAGCACTGCACTGTGGGGTGAGAGAGCAAAGGGGGCTGTTTCAGCTGCCAGCACAACCCCACTGGGTGCCCCCTCCCCAGGGACCAGCTCTGACCTACCTTTGGTGTCGCAGTCTTGGAAGGAGAGGGCTCCCTCGTGGCGGGTGGTCAGCCCCCCACCACAAGGGAAGCAGAGCGCCCGTCCCACTTCGGGCTGGTAGGACCCACGGGGACACAGCTGGCAGGGCTTGAAGCCATCAGCTGAGTGCTGGCCAGGAGGACACTGACCTGTGAGCACAGGCATCACTCAGGCATCACTCAGTCCCCACATGCCCAGGGCTCTCCTGCCCCGTGTCCAAATCCTCTCCCCCAACAGCCTTGGCAGGACCAGTATATCCAGAGCAAGTGCTGCCCTTTCTAGGGTCCCCTCAAAATGGTAAACACCCAAAATAGCAACTTCTGTGGGCTCTGGCAATGCTTAGGGCTTTCTGCTCTTCCGGCTGATGGTTGAGATTGCAGCCCTGGACATTCCTCAAGTGTGCCTCCCATCCCACCCCATGCTCTCCTTACCTGTGCAGCTGGAGATGTTGGTGGCTCCTACGGGTCCGAACGTGTCGCCACGGGGACACAGGTCACAGGAAAGCTGCCCCTCCTTCTCCTGGTAGGTGCCGGGGGGACAGGGCACACACTGCTCCGTCTGCCCGTGGTAATACGTTCCCTGCGAGCAGCTGACTGAGAACCGAGGGGACATTGGTGACGCTGTGGGGGCTGTCACTGCTGGGGCCCCCCTGACAATCCCTTCCTGCTCCTTACCACATTTGCCAGCCAGGCGCTGCTGGCCCGGCCCGCAGCTCTCCTGCCGCTCCAGGGCCATGCTCAGCTTCCGCGCCACCTCATACTCCATCCCTGCAAAGCGGAGCAGGAACCGCTCCTGATTGATGGATTTCTTCAGGGCTTTGATGGCCGACTTGAGTTTTTTCTCCACTCTCTGTCGCAGGCAGTGCAGGTTGCAGCTGGCTGGGAGAGCAGAAGGAAATAGGGGTGCAGGGGGAAACAAGGATGCAGTAAGAAGTGAGGGATGGAGAGGGAAACCCAAAGGGATTAAAACCATCCCCCCCGATGCTCAGTTGCAAGCGCTGCCCAGTACATCCCAGTCCAGTGCAGGAGGACAACTAGTTTGTCTCTCCTTGCTGCATAGGGATGGTATTGTGCCCCTGGTCCCACTAGTGTCTCTGTGGTCCCACCACCCCTGCCTGCACCTGAGACAGACCAGGCCAGTGCTGCACTCACCTGTGATCTCCTCTGGCTTGATCTCCGCCTCGAACTCCAACGTGATGCGTGTCACCTCTTTGCTGGGGGAGTTGCGAGCCCGGCGGCCCTTCCCCTTCTTGGTTGAGTCGCACTTGAGGTTGACGAAGGTGACCTGGCAGTCAGAGCAAGGCGCCGAACCACCTGCATGTGGGGGAACGGGTCAGGACCCCATCCCTGCTGGGGGGGACGGGCACCCCCAGTGGCCCCCTCCATCACACCTCACCTTGTGCCCCAGCCTTCCCAGCCTCATCCTGCTTGCCCTTGGCCCGCGGGTGCAGGTGACACTTGGCGTCCTTGATCTTGAAGGAGGCCTTCTGCTTGACTGGTGCAGTGACAGTCTCTAAAAGAAAAGGCAGGTGCTCAGCAACCTGGCACAGCCTGGCCTGGCTGGCGATGGCCAGGGGCACCTCAGGAGCCCCCTTACCGAGGCACTGCTGGCTGCTGTTTGTGGGTCTGTGCTGGCCACCCTGCCGCAGGATGGGGGTCCCACAGCTCACCGTGTAGCTGCTGTCAGACTCTGTGGAGGAGGAAGGGGAGTTCGTAGATGCCAGAGCAGCTGTCTGGTTCCCATGATGCTCTGCCAGGGATGCACAGCTGTGCTGTGGGGGGACGATGTCCAGCACCCTGCCATGGGGATCTTGCACCAGGGACCCATCCCATGGGTCTACCCCCAATGACGAGCCCTCCTGAGCAACAACCTCCCTCCCTCACCTAGCCACTGCCTGGGTGCTCTGCACCCTGGCTGTGCAGCCATTCTCCGTCCCCCAACTTTAGGCCATGCAGAGAAATGGGGACCCCTCTGTCCAAGCTGGCCATGGCACTAGCACTGGTACCTGGCAGAAATCGTGCCTTGGAGGTGCAGGAGAGGGCACAGCTATCCTTCTTGCCTGTCTTGTTGCAGGTGAGGGTGGCCCGCGGTGGCACCGAACCTGGCAGGCATTTCACCAGCTCCATGGGACATGCGCCAGCTGGTGATGACAATCAGGGACACATGTGGCTGGCACAGCCCAGAGACCCACAAGAGACCCCTGCACCCTCCCAGCTCATGGGGGGACTCACTGGGGAGGAGAGGGTTGCAGAGCATGGCATGGGGATGCCAGCCCGGCATCCCAAATCCTCCAACTCCTCCTCCAGCCATGGTGGCTCCTGGCCTGACGTACCAACACAGTCCTTCTTGTTCCAGTGCAGCTTGCAGCCGGTGGGACAGGTACACTGATAGCTGCCAGGTGTGTTGATGCAGCCGAATTTGCAGCCACCCCGGTTGATGCTACATTCATCAATGTCTGCGGGGAGGAAGGGGGAGGCAGTGGGTGAGGGTCAGAGAGACCCCTGGCTCTGACACTGGGACAGGGGATCTGCACCACAGGCCACGCCAGCTCTGTGGGCATGAGGGGCACCCTGACTCCTGGTGTCCCCAAGGGCTGGGTGGTGATGGGTGCAGCCCATCCAGGCTGAGTTCAGCTCTGGCCCCCAGTGGGCTGAGGAGCTGCAGGTGAGACAGCAGATGGTGCTGACATGGAAACACTTGGCAGCCAAATTCAAACGCAGCTCTCAGCAGCCCTGGCCTCTCTTCTCAGCAGGGACCCTCTGCCCTGGCCTGAAACAGGGTGTGTATGATTCAGGTCTGACATGAAGCATGGCCAGGGATGGAGCAGCCCACCACAGCCCTCCCTGCTCATCTCCCGCTCCCTGGGGACATTGGTGGAAGCCACAAATCCTCTGCTGCAGGGTCACCCTGAAAGCATCTGGGGGCTGCGCTGGCTCATGCTGGCTGCGTATTTTGGGAATATGAGAAGGGTGCTTGCCCTCACCAGCCAGAGGCATTGGAGCACCCGGCCTCCTGCTGCCGTCATCCTGGGCTGCCGGCACCGCTGCCACGACACGCTTCGGCAACCCCTCCAGAGCATGTTTCATCTGCCTCCCCCCGTCCCGGGCGCTGCACACCCCCGCCCTTGGGAGCTATCTGCCTTGTGAAATTTAAATCAAACCCTTTTGATGTTCCCCTTCCCACCCTGTCCCAGCTCCCTGCCAAAAACGCTGGGGATTTCTCCCTCCTGCTGCAGACAAGTCGCAAATTGTTCCTGTCGCTCTGTTTGAAGTTGCAGACACCAGCTTGTCTGGCTGTGAGCCCCCACCCTGCCTGGCCTCAGCCCAGGGTACGTGTGGAACAGACCCTCTCCCTGGGCCCTTGGTGAGCACTATCCCCAGGGGTGCCACAGCAGTATCGTGGGGCTGCCCCACCCCTGGGGGCCCCATGTGCCTCCTTGGACCTGAACCCTGTGGGGTCACAGGCTGCTGCTGCCAGCACCCAGCTGGCCCTACCTCCGCAGTGCGTGAGCCCATACAGCGTGTAGCCCTTGTGACAGAGGCACTGGAAGCTGCCGGGGGTGTTGATGCAGAGGTGGTCACAGGTCCGGTCGAAGGAGCACTCATCAATGTCTGGATGAAAGCAAGGGGAGGAGGTAAGGGCTAGTGCAGTGGAGGGGCCATTCATGACACAAGGGCTGTCCCCTTCCTGCTCCAATTACTCCAGCAAGCTGGGAACTGCACTGAGATGCTATGAGACCCTGCACTGGGGTGCTCCAAGGATCCAGAACCAGATTGCTCTGGGGATAGAGCACCAGTGTGCTACAGGACCCTGTGCTCCCACCCTGCCTGCCTCCAAGCTCCCTGCTCATCCAGTACACCAGCACCCTGCTGCAAGCTGCTGCAGCCCCTCTGCACCTTAAATGGGCCAAACGGGGCCAGCACCATGTCCTTGGCATGGGAGGACTGTGAGAGCCCCTGGCTGGCTGCTGCCTGGCCAGTGCTCAGCCCTGTGCCAGGGCAGGATGAGGAATGCTGCACAGGCAGGTCCTGCCACAGGGACAGTGCCAGGGATGTCTGCTTGGCCCCGTGGGCATCTTGCTGGGGCAGGGAGGCTCTGGCTGGGAGGTGAACCCAACCTGGCAGATTGGAGCGTCATTTCATTGGCTTCATTAAGTTAATTGCTGTGCTCATGTCAAACCCACAGAGCACAGAACCTGGAGGGAGATGAAAGCAGTGGCAGCCCCAGAGTGTGCTAGCCCCCTCCTTCCCCAGCTGCATCCTTTCAGGAGACAACACTCGGGCTCATGCACACTGCCATGCTGACCTTGGCTGTGGGCTGGGGGGCAGAGCTCCACATTCCTACCAGGACAGCCCAGCGACCTGCTGGGTCATTTAAACCTGCTGTGTTTATGTGGGATGTGCAGAAGGATGTCAAGACAGAGAGAAAAAGGTGGAAGAAACAGCATGGATCAGCCAGCTCCCTCTGGAGTGAGCAGGAGGCATCTTCCCCTCCACTCCTGCCCTCTAAAAAGCAGGAAGCCTGGCATCTGACTAATTGCTGGCTTTGCCATGAGAAGAGCCCACAAGTCCCCAGCTCTGAGATCAAAGGGCGAAGCCCCAGACCAGAACCCAGATCCAACACTAATCCCCCAAAGGATGTACACAGTCCAGAGGAATGAGTAACGGGGGCAGCACTCCTCCAGCAGCAGCTGTGGGAGGGCTGCAAGACACAGGAGAGAGGTGCAATCCCCGGACAGAGCAGGGTACCAGGGACCCCCTGTCCCTTACCTTGGCAGTTCCTCTCATTGATGAGCAGCTTGTAGCCCTTCTTGCAGCTGCACTCGAAGCTGCCTACAGTGTTCCTGCAGATGTGGTCACAGCCGCCGTTGTTGAGCCGGCACTCGTCAATGTCTGGTAGGAACAAGGACACCCGTCACACCCTGTCTAGGATGCTTGCCCAGGAGAGACGGGTGCTCCCCTCTGGAGCTGGCAAGCAGAGGAAACCCTTTGGGCTCTGATGGTCACCAGGGTAATGTGGCTGCTGGTTTTCTCTGGGTGCATCTGGGGAGCTAATGTGTGACACTGGCCAGGACTCGGAGCTCAACTCCCCTTGAAAGTGGTGCAAAACAACTAATTTCTGCAGGTCTCAGCATCCCATGGAACAGAGCTGGGACCCAGGGTCTCTGAAAGAGCCTTGCAGCTGCAGGAGAGCACCAGAACAGAATTTGCAGAGTCATGGGTTTGGGCTGGGGGCTGCTTTGGGGGACCAGGAGCAACATGAAGAGAGTGAAAACCCAGAAGGGAAAACCTCTCCTTCAAAAACAGCCACTTGACAAAATAATTACTTTTCAGCCCTGGTCTCTCTGCTTGCCATCTCCTTCCTGCCATGAAAGCCAAAGCTAAAAAGGTCGACACACAATAACTGTAAAGAGCCCCAACAACCTGGAAAGAGGCTGGGACGTTTTTTTCAGTTGTTTTTCTAATTTTTCCACTAATCACAAAATTTACTGCTAGGAAATTACTTGTAAAATTGAAGGAGACTAGGAAGAGGAAGTGGCCTGCCCTGTCCCTCCATCCCCCAGCACTGGGGTAACAGCTCTGCCTCGATGGGACTGAGGCTTTCTTTTTTACGACTGCGAGGGAGCAGGCTGTAAACCCACCCGCAGCGATAATAAAACCCCAGACACAGGGGCCGTGGCTCTGGGTTATTGCATGTTCCTGGAAACTGCAGAATGGGAGAGGGGGGGATGCTCTGATAAAATACCAGGGGCAGGGGGTTCTGGAAGCAGTCAGCAGGTAGACAGGCAGACGGCAGCAAGACAGGCTTTCCTTTCAGCCGGGGTCAAGTTGCCAGAGCTGACAAAAGACACAACACAGGCACTGGGCACCCCCAAGGGGGGCAAGTTTGTGGTGCTGGGATAACCAGCCTTGACTGCCCTGCCTTGTGGGGGCAGGTGGTTGGTTGGGGATGTCAGTGGGATGTGCTGCATCTCAGGATGTTCTCCCCCAGGTGGGACATGGTGCTCGGACCTGGCTGGACAGTGACCCCAGAGGGACTCATGCACCTCAAACTGCCAGAGCAGGTGTTGATTCCCTGCACACCCAGACCTACCCCTGGGGCAGCTGAGGCACTGGGGTGGAGTGAGATGGGACAGGGCACTCCAGACCCACAAGGGCCATGCCATTGCCTCCAGCTTGACCTGACCCCCTCTTCCTACTCTCCATAGGCTTCCCAGAGGAGCAGGGTTAAGCAAGGGGGTGATTCCTGTCCCCACCCCATGGATGTAAACAGCAAGCCAGTGAACACTGTGGGCAATGCAGGGCTGAGCTAAAACAGAGCCTTTTTTAAGGGCACCAAGGACACAAAGGGGGTCTGAGGCACCCAGGGGTGAGCAGTGAGCAACCCAGCCCTGTTCATGCCCACCTACCTTTGCAGGTCTTCCTGTCGGGCTGGAGCATGAAGCCCATGGGGCAGCTGCAGTGGACACCCGTGGCCGCGTCGTGGCACTTGCTGTCACAGCCCCCGTTGTTCACAGCACACGTCTCTGCATGGGGAGGGGAGAGAAAGGCTGGGTTAGGCACTGGTGTTCAAAAGGCTGGGGGAGGTCACAGCACCCAGATATCCCCCATGCCACAGCCTAGAAGCAGCAGCAGATAACGAACCTCCCTGCAGAGCCCTTGGCTTCTCACTCAACAGTAACGAGGTCACAGAGCCCCGAATTAATGAACACACTGGCATGGGGGTTTCATGTCCCCACAAACAGCATCTCATGGAGGCTGGCTTCAGCAGCTCCAATGAGAAGGAACTGAATTTCCAGGAGAAAAGGTCACAGCACTTGTGCAAACGCAGCCAGAGACAGGTATTGACAGGGGTGCCCAGGCTGCGGCTCCCCAGGGATGCAGGTGTGCAGCCCCAGTCCCCCAGTGAGGTGGTGGGGGGTCCCAGCCCCCTCACTGCCACCAAGCTACTGAGCCACAAAGCTGCAGGTGACCCCGTGCTGCTGGTCCCTCACTGTCACCCGCTGCTTGGGCACGGCAGCTCATCCAGTGTTGCAGGCTAATTTGGGAGACAGTTTGTGTAATTAGAACGCACACTCAGAGGCAGGCAGCATCAGTGGAAAAAAAATTCAACTGAAAAAAAAGCTAATTATTTCAGTATTATCAAAATCAGCTGTTGCTGGTAGGACTAGAAGGGACACTAATTTAAATGAAACATTTTCAGCTTGACAGCTTCCCTGTGAGATCAACCCTCAATTTCAACCCTAACCACTAGAACAATGGTTTGAAGTGCATTAAGTTGTTCACAAAGGATAATAAAATATTCCTTTCAGAAGGCTGGTTGCTTGGATAAATGAGGCATGTGGGCTTCAAGGAACCCAAGATGAAAATGCCTTGAAGAAATTCCTTGGAAAGAGCAAATCCCAGGTTCTCCTGCTCTTTGCAAGCACTGCATGGGGTGTGAATGACAGAACCATCCAACCATTTGCCGCAGGGCTTGGGAGATGGGATCGTTCTGTGCTCGTCTTGCCACTGCTATTTTTATGATGTCCCATAATAAGAGAACAAAAGAGACCATTTTATGAAATTAATCACCAGCACAATTACAAAACCTAACGGCAAGGGAGGGATTTCTGCGGATATTATTCCTTCAGCCAGGTCCTCGCGCTGCACGCAGCCCGGCAGTGCCAGGGCTGTCCTCTCCCTGCGGCGCCGGGGCGACGAGCACAGGGTGGGTGACACCGCACCCAAGGGAAGGGAAACTTTCTGGAAGCCCGGTGAATTATTAAACGCCGGCCTTTGTTTCAGCAGCTGATGCAGAAGCAGCCTGGGGAGGATTGATTTAACAGGGTCACTGCTGAGATGAGATGATGGGCTCTGTTCAGGCACTGCTTCCAGCAGCACTGGGGAAGCAACTGCATCAGGGAGGACGGGGCTTTCCAGAGAGTGCAGTGCCCTGGGCACACGTCATGGTGCTCACAGCCTCCTCCAGCACTGCAGCACCCCTATGCCCTCATGGCCCCTTTGGACTTTTCAGCCCAGATATAAAGCCAGTCCCACCCACCATTCCAGGGCCACTGGTTGGGGTGGGCATGGTGTGGGAGCTGAGCCAGCACGGCTGGAGTACCACTGCAAATCCCTCTGAGAAAGGGGGAGCCTATCTGGGCTTGCAGAAAGCTTGGAAGGGGCTGCTGGGGTACCTGTGAGGCAGCAGAGGTTGGCAGTGTGGGGCCAGGTGCTTGAGTGGGCCCTGGAGAGTGGCAATTGTTTGGTGGAGCTGGCAGCCCAGGGGCTGCTCCCAGCCCAGCGTGAACCGGCAACTCACCAGCCACACAGGGCCTCGGCGAGGCCTCCAACTCTTGGGCAGGGAGAGAACGAAGCAGCTTCACGCTCCATCTCATCTGTGGTCTCACTTTCCCGCTGCTGTGCCATGGTGCTCCTTGCCCTGCTCAGCACCCTCCCTCTGCTGCCCCTCACTGCAGAGCCCTGACTGCACACGGTGCAGCCTTGCCTCCACCTTCTGGGATGTGATCCCCTGAGCCTGAGGGGATAATTCCACGGTAATTGGAGGGATTACAGCTGGGCTGGCTGAAGTGCAGTGGCTGAGTGGATCTAGGGTCCCTTCCTTCTCCCAGCCCTGTGGGAAAGGCTCTTCAGAGACCCTGAAAGCTGCAGTCAGTGCTCCCTGCACTGGTGAGGTGCACTCCCACAACTCCTTCTGGATATGCCAGGAGTTTGCTTATGCCCAACATGTCCAGGAGCAAGATTCCCCACCACAGACAAGTCGCTGCACCTTCTGCCTCAGTTTTCTTGAGGGTAGAGCAGAGGCATCGCCTTACCTTTTTGAACGGCTTGGAGACCCCAGAGGGATGCAAAGAAACCCCTGGAGAGGCGCCCAGCCATCTAAAGGGTCATTGCAGCTCTGCCACTGCTGCAACTCTGGGCTGGGAGCCTCTAGGCCTTGTGAGGCCTAGCCCTGGGATGCCCAGAATGTTCCAAAAGGGACTTTCTGCGAGTGGGTGGGCTCTGGGAAGGGGTAATTTTGGGAGTGCACAGCATAGAGATGGGCACAAGCATCCCCCTCCCCATTGCATGGCTGCTGGTAGCCCACTGTGAGCTCCTCCTGGTTGGTGGGGGCTAACTACCACAGCCACTGCAAAGTGGATTGTCACCCTGGACTGGCCAAAGCAGTGCAAGAGCCCCCACCTCATGCAAGCACAGCCAGGAGAGGGTTTTCTGCTCTGTCTTCCAGCCCAGCCCACTGGCAGCCTGGGCCAGGCTGGCCCTGCAGGGTTTGGAAGCAGCAGTGGGGCAAGTTAGTGAGACATGCAGTTAGCATGGCAGCTCAGCCCCCCGAGCCCTGTTATGATCTCAAGAAGAGAGACCATCTACAGTTAGACCCCTTTGAAGAGATAGAGAGAACAAAAATATTTACCATTAGAAAACGTCTCAAGGATAACGTGTTGCTGGAAGTGTCTCTCCCCTGTTTAACATTATAAAAAAGTGATTTAGAAACAGTGTCCAGCAAGGAACTTGGTTGGTGTCACACGTCAATGGATTTGACTCTGCTGCCTTTCCAGCCTGGTGGAAACTGTCCTTTTAGGCTTTTTCTCCCACACCTCCCAAAAGATCCAAAACCTGAGGTTTGGGTCCGGTGCTATTGACTCCTCCACCACCCTGTCCCAAGCATCCCACGTTCTTCAGCCTCTCCAAACCCGCTCCAGTTTCACACACTGTGTTGGACTGGCTGGAGCCCCATGCGAGAGGGAGAAGCGTATTATGAGGAGCGTTAGTGCAGCCTGTTAGTCTGGGGAACCGGGTCCTCACCCTTGTTGGAGCAAATCCAGCATGTGCCAGGGCAGGTGGCAATTCCCAAGAGAAGCTGTGTGGACACTGTGTAGCCATGGGTCTCAGGAAGGGAAGTGCCAGTGACACTTGCACCCCTTGGATTTAGCAGCCAAGCCAGCAGTGAGCCCAAATTCTGGGTGTGCTTGGGCTGCTCAGCCTGACCCGTGTGTGGGTGCACCCAGCATTGACCTGGCAGTGGGACTGGAGCAGACTCTGCTCCCGGCACTGCCGGATCCACAAAGCTGGGGCACATGGGCAGTGCCACCGCAAACCGCCTGGGTGTGGGTCAGGAAATCAGCCATAAAACTTGAGCTGGGTTTAGTTTCCCTCTCCATCTAATAATGTTTCCTCCCCACTCACTCCCTCCCACTCCACCAGTGCTCACCACGAGTAGGGGTCCAGCAATGGCCCTGCACCCCAGATATCAGCAGGGGGCAGCTGCAATGATGCCCTGGCTGATAAATCTTCTGGCAAAGCCAAAATGTGCGTCAACTGCGACAGCTGTTTGCATCTCCCCACGAGCACTGCACCCTCAGCATGTGCTTTTTTATTCTTTTTTTTTTTTTTTTAAAGACTGCTTTTGGAGCATAAATATAAATATATAAGGTCATTGGCCTCCCCTCCCCCTTGAGCCTGCAGACATGTTGGGAGCCATTAGCTCTGGCCCCTTTGCTCAGAGGCATGTTATTCATTATCTGCATTTTTAAAAGCAGCAATAAAAAGCAGAAAAATGAAAAACACCGGCCACGGCCTAATGAAACTGTCACTCAGAGGGGCTGATCGTGCTTCCTGCCTCGTGGTGTGATCTGAAGGGAACCTGGACCAGGGGCCTGTCCCGGCAGCCCATCAAACGCACCGAGTACAATTTCAAAGCCCATGGCCTGGGGAACGACTTTGCGTTTCCCCTCACTGGAAAATTTATTCCCCTTGAAATGATGAAATATTTTGGAGGAAATGGGGAAGGGGCACCGTGGATGGAGGAGGGCTGTTTGCTGAGCCCCAGCCATAAAACAAGAAAGGGTGGTTATAAATATCCAAGCAGGTACCTTGGCTGGAAATCCCCTGCCTGGCATCCTTGCCTGGCTCCCAGCAGCCAAGGCACAATCCCACAGTGTTCCCACAGTGGGGATGGGGGCCAGGAGTCCCCCAGGGAATGTGGGAGCTGGGCAGGCCCCTTCTTGTAAAAGGGGACTGCAGACCCCAAGGGGATGAGACAGGCGTGGTGGTGGGCTTTGGGCTGATGCTGCTCCTAAAATCTTCCTGTGAGGTGTCTCTTTTGCCCTGGGAAGGTGGACAAGAGGAGAGCTCACAGGGATGAGCTGTCTCTGGTGGGAGATGTCTCCCCAGCAAATACGGTGCAGGGTGTGGGGACAAAGAGGGAGATTCTGGCCAAGGCCATGAGGATGAGTGATTTTGGAAAACCCCAAATCCCACCCTCACACCTGTGGTACCCAGGGTATGAGTACAGGTCCCCAGTAAATGGACCACTCTTGAGCAAATTAAAGGATGCTTTGGGGAGCTGCTGCCCCCAGCCATGCCCAGCAGGTCAGGAGCATCCTTGGTCCCAAACCTGCCCAACACAGGCACCATGCACAGGGCCCTCCATCCAGGAGGAACACACCAGCTGGAGCACCCCAGGGTCCCAAGGTCCCTGCTGGAGGAGCTCTGCCCACCATGGCACAGCAACAACCCCCTGGGGACAGGACGCAAACACAGGGATGGCGGGGACCAAGTCCTGCGAGCCCCTGCCAGCAGCCAGGGGGGACTGGGATCCATCCTGGGAGCGGGCTGGGGGGCAGTGGTGACATTAAGGCAGCAGTGAGCTGATGGACAGGAGGGCTTTGCTGGGGGCTCAGCCCCAAACACCCCTCGAGCCGGTTGGGAGCAGCCAGGGTTTGGGGGCTCCGCTGCCATTTGCCCTGAGGACAGAGTCATCTGTGGAAAGTGCAGAGGGTTTTCTGTTCAGGCACAGAAGGGACATGGGGAGCCAAAACCTCTCTTGCTTTCTTTTTCATTTTGCAATAAGAACTCAAATGTCTCAAGCAATTTGTGGACTTAATCACTCCTCCAATATAACATTTTTTAAATCAAAGCAGCTGTTAAACAGCACAAGCATATGAAACCAGCAAAACTTCTATCTCTGTTTGATGTTCTACAATTTGAAAATACACACAGGAAAAGGACAATTCTAGGGTAGTTGAGTTGTCACGTTGTTGGGGTTTTGGGTTTTTTTGTTGTTGTTCCTTTTTGCAAGACAACTGTTCCTGGGCCAAGGCCACACGGTGCCAAGTTGGCACAGATTGCCGTGGCCAAACCTGTCCCCTCCATGTCCCTCCTCAAAAGCTGCTAGTGACAGCCACAGTAACAATTTCTGGCATGGGGATATCCTCCCTGCTCTCCCTTCAGCAGCACCAATGCAGGTAGGGACCTCTGCCCACACTCCAGCACAGCAACCTGTCCCCAGATGTCCCTTCAAGCATCCCCGTGGTCACTTCTGCTCCTTGTGGTTGAGCAGTAACATATCCCTGCACCGGCAGGTGCCGCAGCACCCCTCACATATGCACTGAGCTTCCCCGATCTCAGCAAAAGCATTCTCAAAGCTCGGGATAAACCCTTCACCAGGCCAAGGACAAATCACCCAGGGAGGAGGACGAGCCATCCCGCATCCCACCCACATCCCCATGGCCAATGATCTGACCTACCTATGCACGTCACCCCGTCGGAGTGGAGCAGGAACTTGACATGGCAACCACACTTGGGCCCCTGGTCAGTGTCATCACAGGTGTGCTGGCAACCCCCATTCCCATAGTTACAGGTCACTGTGGAAGCAAAGCACTGTCACCACGGCCCCAGCTCCTACTTCCCTGCCTGGCATCCCCACGTCGTGCACGGAACACCTCATCCATACCCTCGGAGACGTCCCTCCCTCCCAGATAATTCCTAGAGCCCTTCACTTTCCCTGTGGGATCCTGGCAGATGCAAGCTGTTGTGTGGTTTCTCATGTCTTCCTTTTGCATATCTGCTACATGCCACCAGTGGAGACTGAGCAAAGGGGATGGGTGGGCTGGTTGCCCTGACCCTGAATCTGATGTTACAGCAGAAGGGTGAGACTTTCCTGAGCTCTGGAATGACTCAGGATCTTCTGGGAATCCCTCCCAGCCCTCCCCAGGGGCCAAGGTGTGCTGTTCATTTAGATTAGAGAGAAAATAGGCTCCTAGGATTAAAACTCCACTTCATCAGCGATTTTACACGTTCGCTGCAGACAGCAAATAAGAAACAGAATAAAAATAATTGCATAAACACACATATATCTATTTAATAACCCTGGCAGTGCCAGCGGAATGCTGGCAGGAGATCAGATGAGCTGAGAGCACCACGACCCCCAGGAAGAAGATTCCTGCACTCCTCACGTGCCAATCACATTCTCCCTGTTCACCTCCCCCTCAGAAAGTGAAACACTGGGACAGGGGATGCTGTGCCTCTGGGACCCTTTAAGTGCCATTTCAGCCTGGTCATGTAAGGACAGAACATCTCATGGCAGAGAGGAGTGCCAGGAGCACCGACTGTAAGGGAACAGAGGCAGAGCTGGGCATGCCGGGCTTCAGGTTTGATGAATCAACTGCTACTGGGGGGTGAGGGCTTTGCTGCAGGGACAGGAGGTTATGTCATGAGGACAGGGTTAGGGGGCCCCAGGAGGCTGTATCTCCAGCCCTGGAGTGCTCCTTACATTTGCAGTCACGCTGGTTCTTCGTGAGCTCGAAGCCAGGGCGGCACTCACAGGCGATGCCCCCCTTGGGGGTCTCCCGGCAGATGTGGGCGCAGCCGTGGTTCTTGTTCATGCAGTTCATTCCTTCTAAAAGAGAAAAGAAAGCAAAGAAATGCTTCAAAAGCTGCTGGCACTGGTCAGCAGTGGCAGAAGCATGTCTAAGGTGGGATGGGATGGGATGATGGGGGCAATGAGGGGAAAACCTTGTCAGTGAGGACCTTGGGGGAACACTTTAACCCTGGGCAGCCTCAACGGGCAGCTCCCCCTGACACAGAGCTGCTCGAGAAGGCAGACAAAACCTCCTATGAGCCTTCAACCTTTGATTCCCTCCCACCTTGGGTGAGACCTTGCTCCCACACCTCAAGGTGGCTTTAAATCCCACTGACTCAAAACACAGCACCTGCATCCCTTTCCCCAGTGGGGCCACTTACTGCAGCACCAGGATGAAGAAGCAGTCAGCTCATCCCTCCCAGGCACAGAGGGATGGGGACGTGGGAAATGCCACTGCAGTTGCTGAGCCATCCAGGGCTGGGCAAGATTCCCAGGGAATCAGAGTGACCAACACAGCTGGGAAGGGGGAAGGAGGAGAGCAAAAGCCTTCAGCTTTCTTTGCCAAGCAGTAGAGATAAAAATCAGCAGAGATGCAAAAATCTCTCATTTCCTTCTATTTTGGCTAAGCAATTTTGAGCTGATACCAAGACAAAGGGCTTGGTGCTGTACAAGACCTGGCAGGAGAAGATGAGTCTCGCAGGGTGGTGTGAGGACCTCCAAGTTCCACTAATTAATAAACTGCTCTGGGCATAGGATTAATGTCCTCCATTCAGTGTGGTTGTGCCTGACCAAGGGGCCTGCAAGGGTTTTGCTGCAGGATGTTATCACCTCGCAGCCTCCTCTCCCAATGGGCTCATAACAGATTCACTTTCAAATCTGCTGCACCAAGAAGGGTCATGACCCAGCAGCAGCACCTAAACCCAGGCACTGCACAGGGGAGGCCAGAGGTGATGGGTGACAGACTTGCCTGACAAATGCAGGGATGGAGGGTTCCCTGGGGCACAGAGCCACTGTGCACTGACCTTCGGGACGCTGGATGCAGGTGTGTTGGTTGTCGCTGAGGAAGAAGCCCTCCCGGCAGAAGCACTCGTAGCTGCCCATCATGTTGACACAGGTCTGCTGGCACCCACCATTGCCCTCCGAGCACTCGTCCAGGTCTGCAGAGGGAGGGTGGCAGGGGGTGAGCACAGCTTCATGGCACACCGAGGCAGTGGGGACAAGATGGGACAGATCTGCTGGGTAGTAAACTACTTTTGGTTCACATCTGTGATCCCCAAGCTAGAAGAAAGGGGGATGCTTGAGGGCTGCAGGGGACAAAGGCAAAGCACAGCAAGGGGTGGGTGCATGGACCATACAGCTTCCCTGACTGATGGGCATGAAAGATCCGGCCTTGTTTTAAAGAAGGGAATACAAAGAAAGGTTTTTTCTTTGTCCTGGGACCCCCAAATAACCATAGATGGGATATCCCAGATAACCATGGATATTTATCTGGGATGCTGGCTGCCCCCACTCCCAGCCCCTCAGAGCCTGTCGCCAGCTGGGGATGCCTGCACTTCATTAGGGAGAGCTGGGAAACCTTAGCCCAGAGCAGGGATAATTACTCGTAAGGAGACTTGCATCCCCAGCCGCTTGGCTGCCCTAACACCTGTTTTGGTTTAACAAACCAAGGCTGCAAGGGGCTGGAGGTGTGGCCCTGTGGCAGCAGCAATGCCCTCACTCCGGGCTACTGCTGCACTAGCCTTGCAAATCCCACATTTAATGATGAGCAACAGCCTGTTCTCTCCCCAGAGAGTTTCTGGGGACAGTGGTCTGAGCTGAACTCAACAGTGCCCTGAGGTGCCAGAGCAACCAGACACTGGGCTCAGGCAGAGACAAACCTTTGCCGTGGCCACCCCTTGCCCCTTCTGTGAGGGGCCCCATGCCAAAGAAAACGTCCTGTGAACTCGAGCATTGCAGAGCCGTGGCTGAGGGGAAAGCTGAGCCCACCGGAAACGCCGGAATAGCGGCTCAGTGATGACACACACCGGGGGCTCCCAGCCCCAGCCCCCTCCCCGGGCAGCACCACACACACCAAAACCTCTTGCTTTTGGGCAAAGAGGTGAATGGACAGATGGATCCTGAGGGGTGTGGGTGCCTTACACTGTGCCACACCTCAGGCCCCCCACTCCCTGGGGGAATGCTCAGAAATAGAAGCAGTGCTGCAGCTACAGCTGGAAACTTCCAAGGAGCACCCCACAAAACCACTGTCTTGGAAAGGAGGTGTTGCAGCCAGCCACAAAGGGACATCCTCTGCAATGGCAGCAGGCTCGCAGCTTCCTCCAGGCTCATCCCAGCCAAACTATGTCCTGCAGATGCCAATAACTCTCCTCAAATCCCCCTGCTTAGAACAAGGGCTTAACGTCTCACAACTTCTCCTTCCAGATACGCTCAAAAATGAGGAGGCAGCCGTTCAAACCCAATGGCTGAAATGAGACTCCACTGCTCTAATACCTGTTTTATTAAATGCAATGGAGATGGGCAGAAGCCAGCAGGGCCCATGTCAGGACAGCAGCTTGAATTCCTGTGCTGGTTCAAAAGGTCACCCAGGGTGGGAAATGGAAGGGCTGGTGGGACCCCGTGGGCATGACCCCTGACTCCTCTCCAGCTCAGCCCCTGCCCATGGCACCAGCAAAGCCTGGGCATGATGCTGCACTTTGCTCTGCTTCTCCTTCTTTTGCCTAAGAGAGGATGCAGGCAGGTTGGGCAAAGCACGTCAGGATCAGGGATGAGACGCTGGAATGAGCTAAGGAAAGGCTCAAGGTGGGAGCCAGGCTGCCCCCTACCCCCAATCCCTGCTTCCCTGGCTGCTCCTCAGCCATCTCCATCCCCTCCCACCCAACTCTGTAAACACATGACGTCTGTAGCTCGCCGAGTCCGGCTTTCCTTTCTTCTCCTTGGGCTCATCCTCCCCCGGGAGAGGAAGGCAAGGCCGCCTGCCCGCGCCTCCTCCCAGCTGTGTAAATCTCCCTCCTCCCTGAGGAGGCTGCAAAGATCCCGGTGATGGTGGTTAATGCAAAAAGTATGTGTCCATAATCCCTTCCCCCTCCTCCTCCTCCAAGTGATGAGCTCATTAATGACCCCTGTGCAGACACTAATTAGAAAATAGTAAGAGCTCCAGGCGGAGGGAAGGTGGGCGGCCCCGTGCCCCGGCGATCCGGCCGTGGATGCTGCGGGAGGAAGTGAGTGACGGGCGCGGGCAGCCCAAGGGACCTCAGGGCTCTGACGGGAGCTTTGGCTCCGCCGCGGCCGGATGGAGTTTGGGACGGTGGGAAGTGGCAGGGAGGATGCACGGCTGCTCTGTAGGCAGAGGCCGGGTTTGTCTTGGCCCGGGTATTATTTACCCAGTCCCTTTGCTGGTTCCCATCTCCACCATATTTGCTATTAACTCATCTGTTTTGGCAGGTGCAGGGCTGACCTCAAGCAAGAGCAGAGCGAATGGCAGGGCCTGAGTGAGCCCTGCTGGCTGGTCCTGCCTTCGCCAGCAGAGCAGAACTGCCAGCCCAGCCGCTCACCACAGCAGGATGAGGCTGTAGGGAGGCTGTGGCTCACACCCAGCATCCCCAAACCCAACCCTCCCAGTCTATGGATAGACCCATGGCTTTTCTCCCAGCAGGGAGCATCCTCCCTTCGCATCATCCCTGTGTAACGGGGAGCAATCCTGTCCCCAGTGAGCCATTGCTGTACAGGACACATCTGCAGCTATCTTACTGCCCTGGGAGTGCCACCACGCTTCCCTGGCTCTGCAACAGCCCTAGGGGTGTCAGGGCTCAGGAGGTGCCTGGTAGAGAAAGCCAGCAGGCTGGTCCCAAGGTGCCAAAGCTGCTGAGGGGCTGGGACAAGCTGACATCCCTCACCCAAGCAGTTGTGGCCATCGTGCGCCAGGCGGAAGCCGTCATAGCAGGTGCAGCGGTAGTTGCCGGGGATGTTCACGCACTCGTGGACGCAGCCTGCGTTGTCGTCCCGCTCGCACTCATCGACGTCTGCGGAGAAGAAGGGCAGGAGAGCTGCAGGGCTGCCCCAGGGGCTGGTGGCTAACCTGATGCATGGGTACTGCTCCCCACCTCCAGTGTCTTTGCAACCTGGCTGATATTGTGCCCTGGGGTCTTCTGGTCTCTCTGCCTATTCCAGCAGGTCCCCAGCTCCGTTATCTCTTGCAGAACCCCTCCAGACCATGCATCTCCATCCCCATTCTCCCCAGTCTAAACCCTGGGCCCCCAGCTAACCCACTGTCTTACAGCCTTGGCACAGTGCAGCTCACTGGGAACCACATGGGATTTCCCAGGGTGGAGGCAGCACAGCCCACCTCCATGGCAAAGCCCAGCAGTTCCTGGAGTGCTTTAATCCCTCTGCTATTTGTGCTTGGCCCATCCTGACCCTGGACCTGCTTCTAGCAAATCTGGGAATTTTCCCCCCTGCTTTCCTGTTGCTGCTCCTCCAAGGAGCCCTTTTTTTTTGGCATTCCCCACTGAATTGCATTTATATATAGATTTATACCTATATCTATACCAATATCTACATTTACATACATATCTACATCTATACCTGTATCTATATCTACCATCTGTATTTCTACATCTTATTTTGAAGTTTGTAATGTTTTAACTGCTATCACAGTTCTGCAGCCTCGGAGTTGAAAGTTCTGCCAGAAAATACGCCCAGCTTCGCTTAAAACAAGCCCCAGGTGACCCTTCTGGGACTGGGAAGCCCCAGCCATGCAAACACAAAGGTCACAACCACCAGCAAGGACAGTGAGTGCTGATGAGCCACCGCCAGCCTCCGACCTGCCAGGGCTGGCACTACTCAGCAGAGCCCCGGGTCTGGCTCCAGCTCCAGTGGCAATGGCGTGTCCCTACCTTTGCAGTGCTTCCCGTCGCCAGTGTAGCCAGACTTGCAGATGCATTTGTAGGACTTGGGAGTGTTCTGGCAGATGGCATCAATGTGGCAGTTGTCGGTGCCCTCCACGCACTCATCGACATCTGCAAGAGGACAGGTGGGAGGAGCGATGGGGAGAGCCAGGGACCTCTACCCCTGGGAGCCAGGAGCAAGAAACAGGAGGGAGAACTGGGGAAAACATCAAAGCTTCCTTGGGGACACAGACAAAATCTGCATCTCCTCCATCCCTCTTTGCCCCCCCAACCCCCTTCTCTGGGATGCAGTGCCGTGGAACCCGGGACAGCACAGCCAGAGCTCCACGTGCTTGCAGTGGCCTCAAGCAGTGATGTCCAAGGGCTTGCTCTGGCAGGAGGCCGCAGGAGTGGAGGTTTTAATGGCATTTGGGAAATGGAGAAGCCTCAAGCACATGGGGTGGAGGTTTGTGAGAAAGAGCCTGCTCAGGTGAGGCAGCAAGGGAGACATGGTCCCCTGACTGCCAATGCCTGGAGGGGATCAGGCTGCTGGGAGGCAAGAGGGAACTAAGCATCACTCTCAGCCCATCAGGTATGGGCAGGGCTCCCAGAGCAGCCCAGGCTCCCTGCTCCAACTCCACTGGCACATGGGGAGCACCAGCGCTGCTCCTGGGGGTTTGCCTCCAGCTCCTCTCATAGGGATGGGGAGCATCTCATCAGGGAAGGGGGACCTGAGAATTCCCCATCAGGAGGAGTGTGAGGCTGCAAAGCTCTCAGTTGCCTTTAAAAATCTGCTTTTCAGCAGCCCCAAGAGGAGCTCCAGGAGCTCCCCAAAGACACAAAATATCCCTGCAAGCCGCGGGCGGGCGGCAGCCCCGCAGGACAGGGGCCACGGCCACGGGAACACAGGCCAGAGCCCTCTCCCCGCCACCCCGGCGGTTCTTTGCCGGGAGATGTGAGTCACCCGGCCGGGAGTAGGAGAGCTTTGTCTCTGCACCAGGGAGGCGGCACGTGCCTGCGCATTGTATAAATATTTACAGCCCGCATTCATATTTGTTATTTGACATTAGCCATGGCCCGCGGCCACCACAGCCTCCCTTGGGCCATTAATCACTGGCTGGAGGCTGACCCACCACGGTGGGGACGATGGAGGGATTGCACAGGGACCAGCGCCAGGATCCCGGCTGGCACCGTCACCCCTGTCAGTCCCGGCACTGGCCACGGTGCCACCGTGCTGTGGCCACCCCAGCACCCCGCAGCATTCCCGGGGAGCAGCTCACAGCCCTCCTTGTGCCAGGGCTCCCGTGGGCTCTTGTCCCTTCAGGGAGCTGAGTGTGGCTGTTCAGCATTGGCAGTGACTTCACCTCCAGCTCCAGCATCCTCGTTGGAGCCCAGTGATAGGAGCCTGGGAGGATGGTGGAAGGTTGTGGTGCTGGAGCAGGGCGACGTGAGGAGACATCAAGTGCTGGCCATGATGTGTGCAGGGACTCAACAGCAACACTCTAAACGCTGACCCAGAGATCTACTGAACCTGCAGATCCTGGTCGTAGTCCTGCGTGGTTAGGAACCCCCCTTCAGGTCTTCCCCCAAGGTTATAAATCACACCTTGATGTTTCCAGCCATGGTCCCAAGGTGAGAGCTGCTGGTTCTGTCACCCCAGGCACCCACCCTGGCATATGGGTGGCAACCAACACCCAAACAGTGCAGACCAACTATCAACCCTATCTCCTTCCCCTATAAACACTCAAAACATGAAGCATCCACCAGACATCACGTCATTTAGAAGTTTCCCAGCCTTTTGCCAGGAATCTCACTTTTCTAGGGGGTTTATTTCCTATTTCTTTTTCCTCCTGTACCCCCAAATTCAAGACCATGAACACACTGCTGGGCCTTTCCCACTTGCACATGTATAGTGTCTTTTTTTTCTATCTTTTTCCCCACCCATTCTGTAACTTCAAAACTTCTCTAATTTTGGAAAGATTACACACCAGCAAAAGTACAAAAGAAAACATTATCAATTTTCCACTCTGTCACTTCTCCAAAGTTGGAGACATTCTGAAAGGTTACAGGATTATAAAAAAAAAAAAAAGGAAGAAAAAGTGTGTGTGTGGGAAGAGTGAATAAATACCCTCCTCAGCACCCAAGGAGCTATCCTGAGATTGGCAAAGATCCCAATTTTAGAATGCTGAAGTTTTGGTTTCTAAGTATCCTTCAGAAATGATGAAGTGAATTAAAATAAAACCCTCTGAAAAACTAATTTTTTAGCATTTTTGTCACTGCAAGCAACATTTTCCCATGAAAGGGAAGGTTTGCTGTCAGGACAGCTTGTTTGTCCTGCAGGAGAATTTTCTGCATCCAAAAAGCTGCCCGTGGCCTCATTGCAGGTGCTCTGAGCTGCTCCTGCCACATGAAGGGTTTCATATTCAAACCAAGTGAAGATTTTTTTTAAACAAAAAATCCTTCTTGATATTCCTGTCCCTATTTGCTTCCACAAAGTCCTCACAGGGGGTGCACTCTGTTGTCCCCCTACTCCAGGGTGCCTGCTTCAGTCCAGGTCCCAGATCCAGGTGGGAATTTTGGAGGGTTTGCCAGGCTCCCAGCAGACCTGCATGCCTACAGCCCTCTATTCCTCCTCTGCACAAATAATCAAAACTTCTGGTTTTCACCCCAAGCTGCCTGAAACGAGCCCAAACCAGGCAGCACAGACGGGCACATCATGCCTCAAATCCCCAGCACCGGGGAATTTTGCACCTGGCAGGGAATTTGGTTTAGGTGGAGATATTGAGTCTCTCTGGGGACTGCAGGTCTTGCCTATGGTGGCCCCACCTCCCCATCCCACTGTGCTGGGGTAACAAGGGCTCCTCAAAGGGCAAGAGCATCCCTGGCACGGCCATTGCCAGAGGCTGCAGCGAAGGGCAGGAGGTTGTGGTGCTCGCCCTGCGCCTTGGGCCATGTTTTTTATTCCGTTGTGGGTGGGATTTTCCAGCTCTGGCTGTTGGGCCCCGTTCCGCTCCAGCTGCAGCTTTATTCTCCATTTCAAAGGCAGCGGAGGCAGACGGTTTCAATGCCACTGCCATTTCGAGTGTGCCAAAAGCAGGGGGACCACCACGCCCCTGGGACCGGCGCGCACCCACCAGGCACCCGCAGGGCTGAGACATCAGCAGAGCCCACGGGTCCCATGTCTGCACCCTGCAGCATCACACTGCCAATGATATCCCAGCACAACAAGTAGGGCGATAAAGAAACAGCTCATATATTTTTAGAGCCTGGATTGAGTCTCTTTCCTCAGTTCATTATTTTGTTTTCAAAAAATAATAAAAGATGGTTTTATCCATAGGCTGATAGTCCCCATAAATTTGAGGAGGGGGGCAAAACAGGGCAGCAAAAACCCACCTGAAAACCCCTAAACAAACAAACCCACCATCCTCTTTCCCTCTTCTGCAAGGGCTTCAGCTTTTTCTTCAAATTAATTTTATTCTTTGTTTTTATATAGGCATATATACTAACAGCCTGTCTGTATGGGGATGTGTGTGTAGCTGTTGGCAGACATGCGGAGTTTCCACTCAGCCTTAATGCCAAATTAAAGCTTTATAACTTCAGTAGCTCTTTTTACCAGGGTATTAATAACCACCTCAGACACTGTGGTGCAGTTTATTAATCATTTGTTCATCTGGGGAGCTCACAAGGGTGACTCGCGCTGCACTACGGTAGGACGGGTGTGGGGCACAGCCACAAGCAGCAGCAACCCCCTGGGAGGGAATGGGGGCTGGGACAGGGGAGGAGGATGCCCTGTGGGGCAGGTTTTTGTAAATTAGCCAAAGATGTGTTATCTGAACTCAGAGATCCTGACTCAGGTGCTGGGCAATGTCTTGCTGTGCCAGCGGATGGGAGTGCTGTGCCAGCAGTCTCTGTGCTCAGGTCACATCAGAGGGGATCTGCATGTCACTGTGTGACAGAGACCCCCCCCCCAGCCAGGCCGGTGCCCCACACACCCACCCAGCTCTCCTGAAAGCATGTGAGACACAGGAGATGCAGTCCCAGCTCTTGGCCCCATGGAATGAGCAGTCTTGGATGAAGGACAAGGAACCACAAGTCACAGCGAGGACCTGGGGGGTTCCCAGCCTGGTCACCCCACTGCCCCATGCCAAGACCCTGCTCTGTACCCATTGCAACGGGTTTTGCTTCCCTAAAGCTGGCAGTGTCCCAAAAGGGGCTTTCTTCCCCCTCTCATTGATGCTTCCTACTCCCACAAGGGCAGAGTCAGGTTGAGATCCCATCCCCTGCACTAGTTTAGGTCATCCTGATGGATTGCAGCTTTTCAATATCTCCTGGGTTGTAAATGCTCCCTACATCTCCATCCCACCTCCTTGTGCTAACCCTGGTTGTTTCAGCCCGATTCTGTCACCATATCCCCATGAAGGGTTCAATGCTCCCCACCAGCAGCATGTTCATCTCCCCAGGGAATTGTCATTGCTTTTGTTGTTTCTTTGGCTTATCAGACTGGTCAAGCCTTGCCTTAAAAAATGTGTTTGTTTGGTTTTTGCTCTGGGAGTAGCAATTGCAAGATCTCCAGCAGGGAGATGGCCTTCCCGGAACGTGGCCGGACATCCTCCAGCACTGCCAGACAGAGCAAACCTTATTTGCCATCCCAGGCTTCTCCTAAAGCTTCTTGGGGGACTTATAATTTTGGAAGTGAAGATTAAGGTCATTCATGCATATTTTTTTCCTAAATGGATTACTCTAGTGTGACTGTCTGCAAAGGAAAAATCTCTATAAAAATAAAAGAAAAAAGACCCTAGCAGTTTGGAGACAGCAACACATCGACACTGGAAGACTCAAGGTGTCTGAATATTTATACTCCAGTTGGCAGTTATAAAAAAACTCTTCTTCCCTCCTTCCTACCCACCCCCTCCCCTTTTTAATCTCAGTACAGGCACGTTAGACGCCCTCAGTCAAAGATCTCCTTTGAACTGTGTATGTGAAATGTTTACAGTTTTACATTTCATATTTCAGCGGGGTGGAGGGGACAGGCACAACAGTCACACACTGTGAATGCCAGAGAGGGCAGGAAGGCAGAGGCCAAGGGGGAGGAGGTTTGGCGGCAATGGGAGGAGAATCAAACACCATCTCCACACTGCAATTGGAAAATTTTAGACTCCTTAAAAAAATATTTAAAAAATAATCCCTGGTGGCGTAGGCTTCGCAGGTGCATCCCACTGACCCTGGCCCCTCACATGGGATGGTGGCTCCATCCACCAGCACCAGAAGGGCTGGTGTTACCCACAGGTGACACTGAGTGACCAGCAGGCTGGGTTGGGGCCCCAGTCCCACACAGAACCCTGCACTGGGTCTGTGGGAGTACCAGGGGCTGCAAACTGGAATGCTGAGGTCCCCCAGGGAAATGCTGCATCTCCCTCCCAGCCCCATGCCCTGGCATCATCTGAGGGCATGTGCAATTAGTTGCAGAGAAAAGTGGCAAATGCTGCTGTGTCCCCAGTGAAGGGGGTGCTGCCAGAGGGGCCAGTGCTGCCTGGTACAAGAGGAGGCTGCAGAGCTGCAAGTCCCTGGGCTCAGGGAGGGATGGATGCTGGCAGGCAGTGGGCAAGCACACTGCTCTGCTGAGAGCAGGAGCTCAGGACAAGCTCCTCTGCCTGGCAGGCTGGGAGATGGACTGATGGACAAGGGGTTGAGACACTGGAGATGACATTATCTGTCCAAAACCAAGGGGAGCAGTGGGCATGGCAGTGTTTGGGCAGCTTGGATTGGGGGACCAAGAGAGAGTCCATCCCAGCTGTGAAGGCATCCCAGGAGCCTCCCTGGGCTATTTAGATTTATATTGCCAGTACTCCTCCTGAAAGCTTTCCTAGCCCTAAGCTGACCCTGCAGCCAGACAGGTCTGCTGGCAGACACCCTCCAGGCCTGGCAGCCGGTCCTCTAAATCCTTCCTTCCCCACAGACTAAACTTTCTGGGATAATTCAGTGCAAGAAATGAGCCAGCAAGCCCAACCCACGGTACAACGTTATCCCAGGAAGAAAAGTCGATCCGACGGGAGAGGAGCCCTTCCCAGCCTGTGACAGTCACCTGGTGAGAGTGGCTGTCCCCAAAAGGACAAAGGCTTTGGGGTAATGTGTGCCCCATCCTTGGGGCATCGTCCAGCACATACAGGGAGGGGGGCTGATGCTTTTCAGAAATATCCTGCTGAGTGAGACATGGCCCAGATGCACAGGGCAGCTTTGAGGAGCTCAGTGACGCTGGTAGGAAACCAGCCAACAGCGGGTTCCAAGGAAAGGCACAGGTTGTACCTGTCATTGGTGATGCCCTAATGATGCCCGTGAGTTCAGTCTCATCCAAGAAGGATCAGGACTTGGTCCACCCCTGCCCAGAGTCCTTTCATGCCTGCGGGCACCAACCTTCACTCCTCTGCAGCTGCTTCTACCTCCCCACCCCACAGAATCCCCCAGCAGCAGCCTTGGGGATTAATTCCCCACCACAACCCCCCTGGCTGCCAAGCGGCCAGACACCTGGGGGCTGCTCAGTGCCTGTGCAGGACCATGAGGAGACAGCACTGTCCCAGGCACACACGAGTGATGTACCCTGGCGCAGGATTGAGCTCACCTCTCTCCACCCCCACTCCACCCCTCTCCTTCCCTGAAGGGATCTGTCAAGTCTCTGCATGATGGAATTTCACTTTGCTATTTTAATGCAATTCTGGCTCAGGCTTAAATGGAACTGGAAACCAAAAGGCCTTAATAAATAAATATTATGATAAGAAATGAAAGCAATGCATACACTCAAGATAATTTGAGGGGGGATAAAAACCTAAGCATTCCTTTCTGTGCCTAAATCATAAAGCTTTACGTGAAGCTGGCTGCCTTCTTACCAAACCTTTGCCCTGGAAAATCTCTCCTGCTTGCCCAGGCTGCCCTCCTGAAAAGTCGCCTATTGTTTTAGAAACACTTTGAGCCAGATAAGACAATAGCCTTGAAATTCCTTCTAACTTTGTCGGTGACAGGGCTCGGGTGACCATGCGCGTGGCTGGAATCTGCCTATAAGAGATCTTTCATTATATTCTGCGCTCTGAGATTTCATTCACATGCTATTTAATCTCGCCGTACGCGCAAACCCGCAGCTGCCACAACAGCCCAGCCAAAGCTGGGTTGGAGAAACCTTACATACTGTAAGTGCTATGGAAAGAAAAGAGAAAACCCAACAGATGGTACAGATAGTGGCGAATTAAGGAGAAAACCCCCTTTGAGACAGCCAACAGGATCATGTATAGGGCTGTGTGTGCTCGTGTGTGCGCGCGCACTCCCGCGCGTGTATAGAAAAAAATCTGAGCTAAATATAGAGGTGCCATAGAAAAGCGAAGGTATAGATAGACCATACATAAAGCTCTTGTGTGCGTCTGCGAAGGGGAGGCTCTGGTTCAGTACAGGAGTGGTGAAACAGAAAAGCCAGAAGTTGATAAGGATGGGATGTACCTCTCTTTCCAAGAGATAGGGAAAGAGCTCCCTTATTTTTCAGGCTTTGCTACGCGCAGCTACCTGAAGTTTTCTGCTGCCCACACCCCTGGAGCCAACATCTGAGATTCCCCCGCGCCGATGCAAAGCCCCTGAGCACGGATGCAGCCTCCCGGCGTTATCGACGCCCGCTCCGCCATCCCTGCCCTCCAACCCAGCCCGGAGCAGCCTCCTCGCCCGCACCGCCACTGCGTCAGCCCCATCTCACAGACACCGAAACCAGCAGAGCCCCCTAAGCCCCTACAACAGCCATATTTTCCCTGTGATGGGTCCAGACTTGTTTGCCCACCCTAATTTTCTGCCTCTGTGCTCCCTGCCTTGAGATAAAGAGTCCAAACAGAAAAAACTAAAGTCTAAGAAATGCAACTCATTAAAGAGTTTACAAACCCAACCCCAGTCCAAGGCAGTAGGAGAGAATATCTGCAAGCGACATTTAAAATCCCCTCCACTGTTTGTTGTTACTGCTGCTGCCTTCTCCAGCCTGTACTCAAACCCCAGCTCTAAGGAGGAGATCCGGCTGCCCAATCCACACATCAAACAGCAAAACCTTCGAGCAGGGAAGATTTTCTCTTACCTTGACTGGCTTTATTTGCCAGAGTGTTTCCAGAGTGGAGGAGAAAGAAAAGGATGGAAAATCCAGCAATCTGTAAAGCTCCCATTGCAATCCCAGTCTGCAGGGAGGAGTGGGGGCAAGAAGGGGGATTTCTCGTGCTTTAAAGGAAACAAGGGGCTGAGCATGCGAAGGAAAATCAAGGGGAGGAAGGGGCTCTCTCCTTGCCGTGTGTGAGACAGAGGAAGGGAAGGGAACTGAACTGATGGAAAAAGCTGCTTTAGGTTCAGTTTGGGGCTCTTGGTGTTGCTGAAGAGAAGAGCGCGAGGGAGGGAGACCCAGGGCAGTTGGAGGAAAGTGGACTCTATCGCCCTCTCTCTGGCGGCTGCTCTGATCCCTTCTCCTTTTTTTTCCCCTTAAATAATCCCAGCCAATTCCAGTTTTGCGAGAGCAGCAGCAGCAGCGCTGAAGGGGGGAAGCAGGCGCCTTGCCCTGGTGCTGGGGACCTGGGAAAGGGGAGTGGAAAGGAGAGCCCCATCCAAGCAACGCCCTTTTTCTCTCTCCCAGCCTTTCTTTCTTTCTATTTGGCTTTGGTTACTCCTTCCCGGCTCCCCCCCTCGCACCCCCAAGGCTGGGCTTTGCCTGCAGGAATTTACAGTCTGCGCTGAAGGAGAAGGGCCAGTAGCCATGGAGACTGCTTCCCTGGGAGCAGGGAGGTCAGGCGGAGACCATGGGCGATCAATGCATCAATGCAAAGCCCCCCGCAACCCCCAGACCCACCCGGCACCTCGCAGCCCCTTGGCCAGCCGAGGGTTTGAGGTGGTGGCAAGGGGAGGGGGGCCGGGGGAGGCTTATGGAATGAGAAAAGGGAAGGGGTGGAAAAGAAAAGGGGAAAGAAAAAATATATATATAAGAAAAAATCCCAAGAGTTTGCAGATGGCACAACCCGGCTGGGCTTGGCAGCTGCGGGAGCATCTCAGAGTTGTGGGCCAGGGGAAAGCAGGGCCAGAGAGCAGCTCTGCTGGCTGCAGGGAAAGGTGGGAGGAGGGACTGAAAATAAGGGCGGAGGGAGAAGAAAAAGACCATTCTGAAATATTCAGGGGGTTTTGTTTGCTTGTAGGAGCTTCTCACAGCCTGGCCTCCTGCAGCTGGGGGCACCCCAGGCAGGCAGGGGGATCCCTGCCCCACTCCATAACCATCACTGTGCTGGGAGCTGCTGGCACCATCTCTCTTCCAGGGTGTTCCTGCTCCCCGAGCCAGGAAAGGCATCGCCAGCCAAGCAATTGCAGCAGGAGATAAGGCTGGGAGCCAGGAGCAGGACCAGGAGAAAGTTGTGCAGTGATCCCACCTGTCCAGGGATACAGGGTCCCAGAGCCACAGTGGGGGGCTGTCCAGGGATACAGGGTCCCACCATGCCCACAGGGTCATCCTGCCCATGGCCTTCTCCCAGCCCACCCTGCACCCTCCTGTACCCCCTTTTGTCCTAATAACACCTAAAGATACAACAAAAAGGGGCTGAAGACAATGGAAAACATCCAACCTAGCCAAGGCACCCACTGCATAGAGGAGGGTCTGCAGCCAGACAGGAGGATGCTGAGGAGTCCCTCGGTTTAGTCATTCTTTCCCTAGAAAAACATCCCTCCTTGGGCTGCCCTCATTGGATGGGGACCTTCCCTTTGAGAGGGCATTTGCAGGAGCAGCTCTGCTCTCCAGTAATGCAAACCCACCCCTGGCAAAGCCAGGGCAGCCAGGAAAGGGCAAAGCTGTGGGAATGATTAGTAAAGTTGCAAAAGAGTTTTATACATAAAAGTATGAATGCAGAGGTGTTGTCCTTAGGATGTACTGGGAGAGGACCATGACAGTGGGAATGTGCTGTCATGCTTGGCACTGCCACTGGAGGAAGGCAGCTCCAGAGCCAGAAGCTCTTGGGGACAAAGGCTCCTCTCGTACTGTGCTGAGTGGGAAGGAGCCCTGGTCCTTGCATCCCACATCCTAGCACGAGCTGAGACCATCGTTAGTGGGGTGCCACCACCCCCCCGTGAGCATCACTCCGCTTTTCTTTCCGGGCTGGGATCTGCTGCATAAACACGAGTCTCTTATGGCTGCTGTAAGAGCAGAGTCAAAATGGAAACTGCGCCGGCAGATCCCTGTGCCTGTCACCGCACCTCGCACCCCATCCTGTGATCTTTATCATCATAACCAGAGGAAAACTAAACAGTCCTCCTTTTTTTCCCTCTAACCTATCCTCTAAATCTGGAGACCAATCTCTCGGCAGGCGGAACAAGACCTTCAGCAATGTTGATTTATAATTGAGCTTCTAAATTGCAGGTTTACGCATTAGTATAAACACCCATAAACCAGCCTTAAATACACAGGACCGTGTGTAATTAAAACACCAAAACACCAGGCAGCCATGTGACAGCACAGGGGGACAAACAAACCTCCTCACTTATGCCCAGGCTGCCTCAGTGGAGACCGGTCTCCAGCCAAGTGCTCCCAGTTAAGCCAGTGCCTTGCATTGGGGGAAGTGGGTCTCGCCCCTGAAGGCAGATCCTTGGCCAGCAGAAGCCTTGCTCAGGCCACGTGAGCCAAGGAGCTGAGACCCACATCTTGCTCCTCCAACGGGCTTACAAAGCAGCACAACAAAGCAGCAGGGTTGGGATGAGCTGCTAAGAAACAGGAACTCACTACAAAATTGTATAATCTTGCTTTCTTCCCAAAGCATGCTGCCTGGTCAAGCAGCTGAAGGACCGACGGAGATGTCAGGGCTGTGCATGCTGTGGTGCCCCTCCAAGTACAGGGCTATTCCCCTGCCCCACACACAGATGGGGAAAGTCAGGCAGATGGAGACTCCCAGGATCACACAGGGAGTCTGGACAGAAGGCCATGAATCACACTTGAATCACCTGCAGGACAGCCCAGCGCTTTGGCCCTGATGGCTCCTCACCAGCTCCTGCTGCTGCCGCGCAGACCTGGCATGGATCTGTTCCAGGGAGCCCCCTCTGAAGGCATTCACAGGCACGGGGACAACCCTGCCAGCCTGAGCCTTGTGAGAGTGTGTGCATGTGTGGCAGAGAAGGAGGTGGCAGGGCTCTCCTCCCCGCTGCCTCCACTCCCCGTTGTGCACTTCTGGGCAAAATCCATTTGCTTTGGCTTCATGTAGGGCCAGAAGATTCGGCCCATTGTGCTGTGGCACTGAAGAGCCAGCAAGGAATCGTCAGCCATGCTGAAACGGTTACACGGGGAGTCATGAAAATTTACTACACCACGCTCCAGTCCCTCGCCAAGAAATAAAAGCAAAAGATCACAACAGGCATTTTTTTAATTTGAAGCAAAATTAAAAAAAGAACGGATCTGCACTCAGAAAACAACAACCACATCCACAGATCAAAGCAGCTGTTCTCCTCTCATTCAGGGTTTTAAGAGGTTTCTGCAGCTACAGAGATGTTTACACAGGGAGAGAGATACATACATTGTGCTCTCTTGATGCTGCCTCTCCCCCCTTCATCTGGTAAAACATTCCCTGGGAGGCGATATGAGGTCATTCCTAGCCCCTGTCTTGTTTTCCTCAAGCTGCAAGGCTTCGGGGCAAGAAGCAATTCAGTTCCCATTAGCACACACACATTGGCACTTGGAACTCTCCCATGTACATTTTCCTGGGAGACCTTGGGATGGACAGGGGACCAGCCCTCATCAGCTTGTTCCCAGAGGGAATTCCAGCAGCCAGAGCTGATGGGAGAGCCAGTGGCCCTGACAAAGCTCCTGGGAAGGGACACAGAGCCAGAAGGCAGGCTGGCATCTTCTGCAGACCAGACACAGTGTTTCTCTGGCTTCCACCACTTTTACGACAAGAAGGGCTGAATGGCTCTGGGGAGCACTAATGGACTGTAAAAGGCTTTTTCCCCTCTGCCTCCTTGGCTTGAGCCCAATTCCAAGCAGCACTGAGCCCCACTCCAGTGCTTGTGCAGGGACGGAGGCTGTGGGAACGTGCCAGGGCAGGCTCTGCCTTCACCTCTTGGCATCAGCACGTTGGTCCAGCTGCTCTGTGGGCAGCACCCGCTTTGGCAAATGGACAAATTCTGGCTGTGAGCCAGCCTGCACTGTCTGTGCAAATGAAAAATCCCTCCGAAACAAATCTCCCTATCTCTAGCACGAATTCAATGCCACGTGCTAGGAACGAGCTGCGTCTCCAGCTCGGACTGCGTGTGCTTGCGTGATGCTGAGCCCAAAGGTGTTTCTGAGGCTTCAGAAGAAGCTGCTGAGAAGCAAAACTCCCCAAGGCCTTTTGGGTCTGCAGGAGCAGCAATTGAATCAGGCAGGGATATTACAGGCAGAAGAGTGAACCGTGAGACTTCCCTTTCCCTCTAGTCCACAAGGACTAGAGGGACAACACTGCCCATCTGGGGCAGGACCCCCTCTCTCTGCTGCACCCGGCAGCTGGGGGCGGTTGGATGCTGGCACCATGTCCCACCCTGCACACTGGAAGGTGCTGCTTCCAAGAAACAGCAGCCCAGACATTTCAATGCCCCAGCAAGGGCTGTGGCCTACAACTTGGAACGGAACAGACTATTTTTAAAAACAGAGAGGAAAACACAGTATTCCCAGTAACATGCCAACAGCCCAGGCTCATGCAACTCAGCCAGTCCCCAATGTTACATCCCTCATTTCCCCTATGGTTTGATCAAGATGCCTCCAAGTTGAGTAGAAAAGCACCAAATAACACTAAATGAGTGCCTGGCACCCCGTGACACCTTTTTTCCAGTGTCATGGAGTTTCCTAAAAGGCTGCGTGCGAAAGCCCTTGTTTGTAATTCCCAGTTTGCAGCAGGAGAAGGTGACACATGCTGAGGTGAGGTGACTTACCCGGCATCACTGGGAAGGTCAATGGCAGCGCCAGGAATAGCCCCGTTCCCAGTTAACCACTAACCACACTTATCCCAGAATAAGGGTCCCTTTTTCCAGCTAAATTTATAACAGCTTTCCAAGTGACATAAGGCCTTACAGAAATAGGCAGGCTTTTATTCCAGAATAATTACTGGGAGATTGGACTGGAGTGTGTGTAATTACACTGGTGTCACTGCTCCCAGCAAGGTGAACCCTGTGCCACTGGGACACTTGCTGCAGACTCCCTACAGCTTTTATCTCATCCTGCTTTTACACGAGTGCGTGCATGTCAGCTGAGATCGTCAGCATGTGGGTGGAGAAGGAAGGGGCTTTGTGTAGAAAGGAAAATGATGCATCACCCTCTGAAGCTCTGTTAATCGTATGTCCCATGGAAGATATCCTGATAAAAGGTCTTCAGCTACTGAAGTCAAAAGGAGTATTTTGGGGGGCACTGGATCGCACCCCAGATAGAATCAGCAATGCTCTGAGCATCTGCTTCAAGTTCATCCCAGCCACAGCTTTGGAGCAGGTGTTTTATTTTAAATACATTTTACATCCCACATCAGTAAAATCAAGCTCTGAGTCCAGGTCAAGGCCTGCAACTCATTTCTGACATAAGCTGTGGGGACACATTGTACGTAAACACCCTTTGAAAGTAACTTCTGTGTTTATCAGGTGTTGATGTGTCTGTGCAGTGGCTAAAACGGTGCCTGCCAGGAACAGGGCTGTGGGGGCTGTACAGGGCTGCAGGGGGCTCTGGAGGGCTGCTCTGCCACCCCTGGCCCTGGGGCCACACACACTGACAAGGCAGGGGTTAACTGTGACACTGTGGGAACCCCAGGACCCAAACACACATGTTTAAAAGTAGCACTTCTCTCCTTAAAATAGTTTATGAATCTTACTTGGGGATAAATCCAACACCCTGCAGCAGAAGGAGACCTATTAATTCCTGAGTTTTTTCACGCCGTAGTAAAGCAGCGGTTTTATTTGCCTGCCTTGTGTAAGATGTCAGTCATTTTCCCACTTGCATTTCCATCTACAATTTAACAAGGCAGCAGTTTATTTCCAGAAGCCCCAGCCAGACCCCAGCCAACTGCGTCAATATTTTGTTGCTTACATAAACGCCACCATTAGAGTCAATACCTCCTTCTGGGGGAGGTTTTTCCCCTTTTTTTTGGAAAAGGGTTCCCCTGGGATGATGCATGCACAGCTCTGCAAATACGAAGGGTAACAGCAGCCTCTCTGAGCGGGTACCCAGCGCAGAGACGTTGCTGAAAGCATGAGCACACTGCTCAGGGCACTGACCTGACCAAAGGCATTTGCTAATTAATTCTTTCTTCCAAGAGACTTAACTGCCTCTTGCCTTCGGAAACCAAGGCAAACCCGAGCCAAATCCAAAGCCTGTCGGAAAACACGGAAAGACCCTTATTGAGTGCAGAACACTTCAGAGGTGGGAGCTGGCTCCTGCTCGTCTGGTGCTGGCCGCGGAGCCGCTGTGCAGGGCAGCCATCCAACTGCGCTCTCCCGCAACGTTCCTCAGTGCCACTCTCGGGACAGAGGAGGGAGGCAGAGCTCAGCCATGCCACGGCCTCCCCACCTTCCTCAGCCTCCTGCAAGGACACTGCTTTGGGATGCCTTCCCTGAGCTGCAGCAGGTCACGGGCTGACCATGGCTGCTGCCTTGTTTGAGGGGTGCTCCTGCAGCCTGCACCATCCCGTTGCCTTTGGCAGGTTCTCGCAAAAACCCTCAGATTTTCTGGTCCAGCGTGAGCTCGAGCTCAGCATGGCAGGTTCACCCCTCTCCCCAGCCTCCTGAGAATGGGTCTTGAGCCACAGGGCTCTCAAGGCACCCCCAGCACTTCCCTGAATCTGCACCCATTGGCACCCACAAAAGCTGGGGGCTTTAAGCCCACTCATGGCTAAAACATCTGACAAAATCCCAAGGCCAACACAAGCAGGGGAACAAGGGGAACCTAAAGAACAAGGTTCCCCCAGCCTGGGCAGCTGGGGAAGCCCTGCAGGATCTCCTCCGTGATCCTGCATCAGACCACTTTCACATGAGAACAGAGCAGCCTTAATGTGTCAAAAAGCCCTAAACACCGAGGGCAGCTGGAAGTCAGATGACATTATTATTTTTTTTATTTAAAACAAACTTCTTAACCTAAACGTTAGGAAAGTAAACGTTCTTCTAGGATGGCCAAGAAAACCATGCTGGGATTTTCCAAATGGGCATGACTGACTGTTTATGAGCAGAGGCTTCCACACGCAGGAATAAATGGCTTGCTCTCAGCAGGTTTTCCTTTCTATATTTACTCTCACCTGAAATGAACACTATTGCATACTGCAACACTTATTCCCTCTGATCAGGGGAGCAGGCAAAGAGACTAACCAGCCACAACATGTCAAACAAATTGTTAATCTGGTGTTTGCACGGGCAGGAGGAGGAGGGAGTCCCCTGGGTTTGGGGCAGGGCCCAGGTCCTGCTTACAACTCCCATCCCATCCCACTTTGCTTGCCTGCTGCTGCTTCTGGCTGCCAAGAGCTGGAGCTGGGTCCTTTGTGGAACTGATCTGTCAGTCCCCATCCCGTTGCAAGTCCCTTCCCTGTGGCACCTGAACATCCCTGATCACAGGCAGCTGGTGGAAAGGGGTCACAGCTGGTGCAAGGACCTGCCTGAGGCTGCACAAGAAGCTTAACAAGGAAGAAAGTGTGCCCAGATCCCAGGCATGAGACAACTCTCTCCAATGGGCTGAGCTTTGCAACCCTCCTCCGAGTCCCACGTTCCACACTGGGCATTTGTCTGCCTGTTCTCAAGGTGAGAAGTCCCTACAGATGCAAAGGTGTGGTCCCTCCCAGCAACAGGTCACCAGCAGGCACAAACTGCCCTGCTGGCATACAAATGGGCCATAAAAGACCTAAAAGTTTCTTTGACAAGGGGCTTGGAGGGCTGAGCCATTGCAAACCAAACCTTACCATGAGGCCAACCACTCAGCTGTAAAATCTCTCCTAATCCCAGCCTCAGGGAAATGAGAGGATGGGGAGATCACCTGCCTCTCCAGGACGTCACCCACATCACATGGCTCCCTGGGTCATGCTCACACCCACCACCACCTTCAAATCTGGGCTTGACCTCCAGTTTACCTTGAAGTTCACTAACTAATTGTGCCAGTTCTGGCACAACAGCTGAAAAAGGGGTTCACATCATCCCAGGAAGAATGGGGGGCATCAATCCTCTATGGCAGCGGGGGAGGTTGATCAGTCATGAGAGTACACAAGTGCTGAGGACACACAACAGCCCTCAAAGGGGCCCTTGGGTGTGGGCAGCAGGGCTTGCATGTATTCATGCCAGGCAGGACCTGGCTTTTTTTTTCCCCAGCTCTAACTTTTCACTTTTGAAAAAAGTCTGTCCTTGTCAGAATAGCTGAGCAAACCCTTCCCCAGCCAGCCATTCCAAGAGAATTTGTGTTAATCCAGATTAATGAACATAAAGCAATCTAGATAAACCGCACTAAGCCAAAAACACCTTGGAACTTTTCTTTTTTTTTTTTTTTTCAGCACAATCCCTACCCGAGCACTGTGTGTGGTTTGGGCCTCCCCATACCTCAGCTTCCCCAGAGCCAAGCTCTGCACCGACCCACAATTACATCAGCAAATACAAGGATTACTCAGAGCCAGTGGCACTGGCAGCAACCTGGCACGTGGGGCCCAAAAGCGGTTCTGGGTCGAGGGGTGAGACAGCACAAGGATCATGTCCTTGACTCCAGGCACATCTCCTGGCAATGATGCCTGGGCTCTGGCCAGGCTGCCTACCACGAGCCAAACTCCTCCAAGCCTCAGTTTATGCAGCACCAACCCATCTCCTACATACACAGATGACAATTTGTCTGAAACCGGGCACTGCCCACAGGTGACTGGACAGGATGGGTAATGGTTTGCTTCAAGTGGCTTCTGCCCACAGCTGACACAGGCACTGTGACAGTCAGTCACCCCATATGGGATGTCTCCTAGTAAAGGTCACACACCAGTTCAGGGGGAGGGAACGAACAGATACCACAGTAATTGGTGAAGCATGTGGTGTGTTCCAGGCACATACACACCTCGACACCCACGCCAGAGCCATCATGGCAGCAGACACTCACTTCTCCAAAGGACTCCCAGCCAAAATCAGACCCAACACCAAGACATCCTCTCACCTGGACAAGGTGGACAACACCCCTTCACACTCCTGCCAGGAGCTCCTCAGGATCCAGCTGTCTGCCCACGTACTTGCACCAGCATCCAACACAGAAACAATCCAAACTTTGTCTGGTGCCCCAGGAGCTCCTGCAAAAATAGCTTTCCTGGCTGATGGGGCAGAGGAAAACTCCTGGCTCTCCCCTCCACACCCTTCCAAAACACCTGCTAACACTTTCTGCCCCCATTGCCTTCCTCCTTGAAGGCCAATTTCTAACAGCCACAGCTGTAGCTTGTAGGCTCAAATTCCCTCCCATTCTGGAAGTGGGGTCTGTGACACCACCTGGGCTCTGCCTCTCCTCTTGGGCCTGGGTTTGCTGTTTTGCAGAAAACCCTCTGTGGCTGCTCAGCAGGGTGGCTCACAGCTTGGGGCACTGTGCTTCACTCCCAGGTGATTTGGATTGGGATACACCAGGAAGTTTGCTTTCAGCTGCCTCTGGCAGTGCGTGGGTGTGCAAACAGTGACCAATTTCACTGCTGGTTCAACTCCTTTAAATGGAGACTTTCATATTTGTCAGGCTTAGAAAAACATCACCATCTTTTGAACAAAAAAATCCATCTCCCCTTCCGGGGGAAGGTGTTTCTGTTTGCACTGGCAGGCCCTTCCCTGCTGCTGTGCCCAGCACAGTCGTGCCAGTGGGGTTGCAAAAGTGTGGCTGTTCCACTGTGGTGGAACTGTGGTGAGTTCCTACCATGGTGAGGATGCTCCAGCTGCAGAGACCTCTCTGCTCCTGTTGGGAAAACGGGAGCCTTTCAGAAAAGCTGAGCCCTCTGCACCAGGCTGGGTTTGATTTCTTAGGGAAACTGCTTCAAACAGGGCAGAGGATTTGCATGGGCTCTCCACAGCCCCTCATCAATACCATTTGTGGTATAAATTTGCAGTTCAAATAGTCCTTTACCAATGAGATCATCAAGGTTACAAATTTCTGAGATGATAAATGGGTAAATTGGAAATCTCCCTATGGAGTTTGCTGCCTGACACTCAGGTGCTCATCCTGAAAGACTCAAAATCCCAATTTCCTCTGTTGGGATTTCAGCTAGATAGCTTGGCTAAAATAAATGAGATTATTCTAATCAGAGAGATGGATAGAGCTCATTAAAACAGTAGATTAGAGGAACCCACCCTGCCTATTACCAGTGCTCCTGAGGTCTTCTGCCTTTCTGGCAAGTTAAAGCGACTCAGGAATTAGATTGCTTGGCAGAAATCTGTAGGAAATGCATTAAAAATACATACTGCTATTACAATTCTTCATGTCACCAGTCACTTGGGAGAGGAAACTAATGAAGGGAAAATGCATATATATTTAAATACTTACAATTGCCTCTCTTGGGATCAGGATTTATGGGCTGGGAGCAGTGGGCCTGGCCCTGAAACAGAGACAAGAGCAAACTGAAATCCCCTCAGGAGCTGTGCTGTTTTAATCTCTATAAATGCTTCCCCCCATCCTCACCTTCCTCACGTGAAGCTAAGGATCAGCAAAGGGCAGAAGCTGGGTCTGGCACTGCACAGAGCTGAACAGGGAGCACTGGGGGAAATTCCTGGGCAGGATTTGGGCCAAACTGGTCCCATAATGAGCCTTACTGGTTTTGTTTCTCATGACCAGTTGCTCTCCTGCTCACAAGCCATTCCTGCAGCTTTGAGCAGCTGCCCTATAACCTGCCCAGAGGCTCCATAACCCCCAGCACCAGCCCCAGCTGCACAGGTGCTGAGAAAACAAATAAAAAAGGAAGTTCTGGGAGGGAGAAGAAAGGCAAGCCTTGTGTTTACTGGCACACAAGGAGCCTCATCCCAGACTTTGTGGTTTTGTCCCTTGGAAGATTTAATTCAATCCCAGCGAAGTCCAGGGGAGCTTACAGCAGGTGGCCGGAGTCAGGGCCTTCCCTCTGGACACGCCGGAAAGGAAAACCCCGATGGATACGGGGTGAGGGAGGAGGAGGCGGCGGCTGCGCGGCCGGCAGCGCTCCCTGCAGCCTCCCGGCTGCTCCCGTCGCAGTTCCCGGGATGAAGCGCCTGCGATGTCACGGCCGGGATGGCTGGGAAGGAGTGGCCAGGATGGGATGGCAGGGACGGGAACCCGCGCTGCCTGCGGGTCGCCTGGACACGCCTCGCACCGGGGCCACCGCGCCCTCGGTCCCCTCCCCCGCCTGCAATGGGAGCGTCCCGCCGCACTGTCCCCGGATAGCGCCCGGCGCGGCCCATTCGCGGGGCAGGGGGCACCGCCCCCCGCCAGTGCGGCGGGCGGGGGCGGGCGCGGGGCCCCCTGGGCGGTGTGACTCGGTGTGACTCGGTGTGACTCGGTGTCCCCGGGGCGCTGCCCGGTGTTACCCCGCTGAGGCGGCGCGGCCGCCGCTCCCGGCCGGCACTAGGGGTCAGCCCCGCGCCGGGGATCGCGGGGATGAGGCGGCGGCGGAGGCGGAGCGTCCCCTCACACCCACAGCAGGTGACTTGTCTGTACACAAACCTGCAGGTTTTCACGATTTCATTCAAAAGCCGCTCAGTAATGCTTTTAACCCCGCTTCCTTCGCGTTCCTTCTCTTACTTTTATCCTGCTTTCGTGCAGCCAGCCCTGCACCAGTTCTCTCATCGGAGGAGCTACGGAGCTGCATTTCCACAGTGACCACTGTTATGACATCGTCATCAGAGCGACGTGGACTGCGAGCGATCAGCTTCTTCCACACAGGTCTGTGTGTGTATATACATATCTGTCTATAGATGTGTATATCTACATAGCTTCTCTCTGTCACGTACCAGAAAACGTGTGAGAATGGGGAAGGTGGTAGTTCGGGTATGGCACTAGAAACAACCAGAAAATAAGATAGCTCCTGAAATAAGTTGAAGAAGTTGGAGCCCGTTTTATTTATTCATTGCTTCATGATGTACTAAGAACTTCTTAAATCTGGTGGGTGTCAGGTATGACTCGCTAATATGGAAAGATTTAGAGGCTCCAGCTGTGACTATGACAAGAACAAAGCACACTCTGCAGAGGAGCTCCCTCTGAGGTGTCGGCGTTTTAGCTGAAGAGCTCTTTAAGTGCTTGACACTCTCTCACTGCAAAAACAAGCACTAGCTGGAAAAATATTCTATTGGTCTTCTCTGAGGGCTTGGAGAGTTTCCCTGAAAACTGCAGAAGGAGACTTCTGTGCAAAGGCTGATTGACCAATAATTTTTTGTTTTCATACTTTTACTCCCTGGAGGGCAGTGGATTCATTCCTTCCTCAGCATTTTACTTTTCTTCGATGGACATAGTTCTCAAAAAGATTTCTCCAAAGGCCCTTCCCCATTCAGGAAGAGCTGCTGGAAGTTGGGTGCAGGTTTGGAAGCATGATCCACCACAACAGGCAGAAGTCCGGGAATTCTCAGGAAGGTACTTCTCCCAGACGCAAGCCGGATTATTTTTCATCACATTCTCCATGTACCAGGCAGGAGTGGAATCCATTCTCCAGTTTCTCAGATCCTGTCTCGGCTTGTAAAAGTCCACCCAGCCAGGGACAGTGGGAAGTGCCCCTTGGTATGTCAGGATGTGAATAAAGCTCTAAACTGTAAAAAATAGTGGCCATCTTTCCTAAAAAACCTGCCACCATTTGAGGGGGAGGCAAGGGGCCGTGGAGCTCATTGAACTGCACTGCAGCTCAGGCCTTTTTAATTCAAGGTGTTAATTCTGCCCTGGGCCTGTAACCTCTGCTGAGGTGCCAGTCCCAGCCAGGGCTGTGAGTGTGAGGGATAAAACTGTACAGTCTTTCAAACCATTAAACCAGCTCCGGGTATTTCAGTGTCAGCCTGAAAACCTGACTTGCCAAGTAATTAGAAATGGAACATACAGTATAAATTTAGCAATCTCTGGTGTATTTAGTATTTTACATCAGCCAGATTTTACTTGACATGAAAATCTGAACTTCAACCTGTATTTAAATGTCTAGATTTCTTGCTCTAATTTTACATAATGAAATGTCCTAGTTCCTGGCAAGCCCCAGGTCTTCGCTGGGTAAATGCTACAAGCCATGGCTGCTGAAATAGGCCCCTGGAACCACTCACTGCCATGCTGCAAATAGGGATCTCAGTGGTTATTGTGAGTACATTCGGGTCCTGACAGTCCCCAGGGCACAGTCCTTGCAGATGTATATTAGTGGGGGTAAAAACCAGCTTTTCTCACACACCATCATGCGGAGAACACACCCACAGTGGCTGCAGACCCTTGTGCTGTCTTCAACAGAACATGTGGACACAATTCTATGCGTAAATTAGTTTGTCTCAAAATAATAATATTCAATATTTGGGTCATTATGACTAGCTGCAAAAAAGAGAAGCTTCAACCAAAGCAGCTGCTCAGCCCCCAGTGCTCGCCCCCCCTGCACGGCCCCAAACCCCCTGGAGTGGCACCCACAGGACAAGAACTGCTCTGACACAGACACCCAAGAGACTTGGGTACAACACTGAGGCCACAGACAACAGCACAAACGTGTGTCTAAGGTCGTTTATTAATTCGGTCTGTTCTAAGTTGTACAATTATGAAAACAACAAAACGACTGCTGGAAGCCCAGGAATATTTACAATCTCGCCTTGTTGTAGTGAGGTCAGTCTATGTTGTTGCACAGATTGGTTACGTTTGGTACCACAAGATGTTTAAAATTCAGACAAATTCGAACAGATTAACAATTGTATATACAGGCAATAAAAGGAAATTCAAGTATCAAAATACAGACAGATTAAATAACATTTGTATACAAATCAGCCCCACTGCCATACATCACAATTAGCAAAAATGTCCACATTGCAAACTGAACTTGACTGTCTCTGCCCTGTCAGGGAATCCCAGGTTATTCTGCCATGGGTAAGAAAAATGTCTGAGCTGAGTTGACTTAGTGAGAGCAGCACAGGTACTTTCTTTTGGGAAAAGAATGCAATTAAGTAATACCAATGCAAGACCTAAAAGGGAGACCTTTGCAACAAGACAGCGCTGTGAGCACTGTACCAGCTCCAAAACAGGTCTGGTGGCATGGAACTGATGTGAGCAGAGCTGGGCAAATGCTGCTGCTGGAAACTTAGGAGGTGGGTGGAAGGAGCATTAAAGCATTGGCTCCACCTCAGCTGCACACAGAACAGGATGTGTTTGGTTGCTATTTGGCATCTGCTCTGTGTCTCAGCAGCCTCCTGAAGGTACAGAATTCATGACAGGTACAGCCTGGAAGGTGCCATATCTTCTCCCTGGGAGGAGGACAGGCATGTACCCCAAAAAGGTTGCATAATTTCTTCTAAAAAGAACAATCCCAAAGCAAGTTTAAAGTCAGCTGAACAGCTGAGATTAGCGCTGTTTTTTCTTTGTAAACACAAAATAAAAAAGGATAAAGCATCTTCAATTTGAAAAAAAAAAATCATCCCCTCCTATATAAGAAAAGCCAAAACTCAGCATCTCCGTTTGCTGGCCGTGAGTGAGGGCTCAGCCCACAAACCAAAGTCTGTGAAACACAATCTGTCCTTAAAGAGGGGAACAAGGCCCAGGGCAGCCCAACCTTCTCCCAGGCAGGTAAATACAGCAGATGCAGTTTGATGCAAAGTCATATTCAGCACCAGAAATTTGGGTCACTTTCCTCCAGATACCATAAAACCCTGCAGGGAGGAAGAGCCCGAATACTGTGCAGTGGGTGGGTTAATGTGGCTGGGAGCCAGCAAGTGCCAGGGCCCAGGGTCAGTCTCCAGCACTGACTCCCTTGAGAGATCCCACCACACTGAACTGCTAAAACAACTGCTCTGTCAGGTGAGAAAGGGAGTATCTGGCTAAAGAATGGTTGGATCACTAAAGACAACCACAGGGTTACACATGGGGCTGGAACAGACCACCAGAGTCACCGAGCCCAGTCCCTGAAGATTGGAGTCTTCATCACCATGTCATCTCCAAGCCAACCTCCAAAAAGCTCACGTGTCAGAAAAGAAACCTCCCTAACAGAGGTTCAATTTGCAATCTTGCCAAAGATTTGTTGCCAACACACGAAATATTTACACTTACACCAGTATGAATTGCAACATGTGCATAACAAGGAATGTTAGGTTTCCTAAATTCATCAACTTCACCCAAAATCTTTGCTTCTCCCTCCCAATCCTTTACAGGTGTGAGCCCTCGCAATTACTGTTTGCTTCTCTCCCAACCTCACTGTGAGAGAGACTAAAGGAAATCCTGACATACAGCAGCAACTGGAGTTAAACAGGAATTACCTGGGCACAGTGTTCCCATGCAGCAGCAGGTCCCACAGCCCTGATAAGGCCTGACAAGATCATAACGGACACACTGCGCTACATTTTGCATCTGAAGAATTTAAATCACAACTATTTTAATATTCTCCCCTGAGGGGAACAGTCTGAAAACACGTCAGTCACAGCCCAAACTACTGTTAAACACTCTGTAATTCGAAAGAAAAGCAAGCACACAGCACCTTCGAGGTTGTGTCTTTGGGGACACTGGGCTTGCACAGGGCCAAGCCACCCTCAGGCTGATGTGGTTTATCATCAGGAATGGACTGTTTCAGTGTAATGCCCAAAATTTAACTCCTTATTTGTTCATCTTCTGAAACTGTTGCACTAATTAAATAATGAGCTAGTATCAAAAAAGTGCTAAATCACAATTGAATATACTTAAAAACCCCCAACCCTTCAGGGCATAACTGCATTTAAAAACAAGACAGGTGCACAGAGGCTGGAGGAGGGAGTTGTCCCCAGGAATTCAGTGCGGAAATGGGAAGAAACGGGGTCCTTGCCATAGAAATGTCAAGTATTGCAACGCGACAGTTCAGGGGATAAGGAAGCTTTGTACCACTGAGGATATTGGCCACAACCGCTCTGGGGGGAAAGATCCTTTCCAGACTTTTTTCCTCAAGTTATTTCCATTTGCTACAAAAGGATGGAGTGGCTCGGAGAACAGGATGCAGACTTACCCCACACGGTTCTCACACGGGAGGAAGCAATATCCAAGAATTTGGCGTTCTCTCCTGCTCACCCAGAGCTGAAGCGGAGTAAGTACCGTCAGAGATGTGCACACCATGCCCCTGCTAAGACTTTATATCGTACTCTTCGCTGGACTGTGGGATTCTCAGTAAATATTTCTTTTTTTTTTCCTCACCAAAAAGCTGTGGTGCTACATTGAAACCGTGAACTGCATTTGCTCTGTGTCATTTCACACATTAAAAAAGAAACAGGTCGAAAGATGTTTGTCTCAAACTAGAAAAGGCGACATCGCTCTCTGCCTCCAAGTCTCAAGTTTCCTTCGCTAGGAAAGGAGAGAGCAGTTGTCCTCAGCAGGGGCTGAGTCCCTTCCCCTCTGCTCTGGGAGCCCTCACCGAGCAGCCACGCACCCACTCCAAGGCAGCCGCCTGTGCCAGAGGGAGATGATCTTCATGTCAGCAGCCACTGCGTCCCAGGTCTCTGCCCCGTAACTACATTCCATGGTAGGAGACGGCTGCCTGGAGCTCAGCTTCGCAGAGGCAAACAGAAAGGGAGATAATGGAATGAATTTCCAAGTCATACAAAAACACGTGCTGGGAAAGACGAGTGAATGGCCCCAGAGATGGGACACGAGTGTGAGGGCTACGGACACACACTGGCAGTGTCGTGGCTTGGGCAGGGCTGCCTGTGATCCCTGCTGGGTTTGCTCACCCTTAGAAAGGCACATGCTCTAGTGACCCAGATTTAGGAAGTGCGGGGAAACCTGCCCTTCCCAGCTGAGAGCAGGGGGAGATGGAAAGCTCAGACCCTCTGAAGTCGGGCGGACGTGTGGCAGCTGGATGGTGAATACCTACACGTAGAAACTGCACTGCCACCCCCACCAGTGAGGCAGTTTCTCTTTGAGGGATACAGAAACATTAGGGCACTCTTACAGCTTGGAATTTTGCTGACAGAACCCAAACCCAACCTCGGGGAGCATCTGAGGCACAGCAATATTCTGTCCACAAGGCCTGTGCTGGCAGGGTGGCACTGCAGCCCCTGGGCAGTGCTGGCTCTATATCAGGGGGCTCTGTGGCACATGAAATGTAAGTACTAGACTGAGCTTTCCTGGTTTTTTTTCCAAGACAATCCTTTTACTTTTAGTCCTCTCACTTGGATCCTCACTAACACAGCCCTCAGTCTGAAGTCAGTTTGCCACTCAGTGCCATTAAGTCACAAATGACTTGGGAGATCAAACTCATTCCTGAGAAGGAGCTAAATAAAGACTTCGAAACATCAGATTTGGCCACAAGTCTGGGGAAACAGAAGCTTTGAGGCAGCAGCTGCAAAGCCCCAGCAAAGCTCAGACAAGCTGATGCTGCCCTTAACATGAGGAGCAAATAACCCGGGGCTGCTCCCTGACCTCTCCCTGCTGATGCCAACTGCTGCTTTTGGTGTCCAGCCCACACCTCCCCTCCCCAGCCTGGGGCAACAGCAACATGTGCCTTTGGAAGCTTAACCACAGGCTGCCCCACGAGAACTACGCCCAGAGCTCACGAGTAGTCTGAGTGCAAACAGGAGGATATGGGGTGAAGAAAAACCTACAAGGGACTGAAATGCATGCAACCAACTCCCCCCTCGTCTCCGAGGGGACAGAGCTCACAGTGGGAACGATCACAGCCGGCCCAAACCAGCGCTCCCCCAGCAGAGCGGGTTCTGCACCGGGCGCTGAGGAGCAAGACTGCGGGCAAGGGTCACCGTGAGAAATGGAGTGCCCATGGGTTATTTGCTGAGAGCATCACAGTGGTTAGTGTCAACTCGACTGGCAGGGAAGGAGAGGTGAGTTCACTGAACAGTATACAGCCGTGGCTCAGTCGGGAAGAGAAGGATCTAGGAGGAAGGAGTGTGTGCACCGCAGAGACAAGAGGTCTCTGTCAGTCCAAGGACAAGGTGAGATAGAAAAAAAGGCCTGGGGAGTGTCACATTGCCCCAGGGATTGATTCACAGTGCCAGAGCGAGGGGGAAGACGTGAAAACGGCAGGCGGCTCTCCTGGATCCACATCTCCGGCTCCCAGCCTGCCCTCTGCTCCTCCCGCCTCACAGTCAGCTACAGCGCGTTACCCTTGTTTCCGAGTAAGGAGATTCACAGTGTTCAGCAGCGATCAGGTACAAAAGCTGTTTAAGTCTACAGTCTCCTAAGTGCTGCTGCCTTGGACGTGGTGCCTACGCGGGCTCAGGGCGAGCAGCTGGAGGAAGAGGGAGTTTAGAAGAGCAGACAGATCAGATCGCAAAGGCACGGTTAGATGGGGCGGACGCGGGTGTTGGCTTTAGAAGATAGTGGTCTCATACTTAGTGCTGAGGGTCCGCTTGGAGTCCTGCTTGGGGTCCACGACCCAGGAGACACTGGCATGAGACTGGGAGTCTTGGTCCACTTCAGGGGGCTCCAGCTAGAGAATAAAGAGAAAAGGGCATGTTAGGTCACCCATGCTTCTGGGACAGAACAAGTGGGGATTCAAACCACAGAGCAACTGCTGCTCTGCCTACTGCCCGTCCCAGAAATGTGCACATGGGCAAGGAAGGAGCTCTTGCTGGGGAGACATTTGAGTCCTTCGCATCTAAAACATGTCTGGCCATGTCAGTCTCAACCCAGCACCCCGAGATGACTTCCTGCATTAGGCTGCGAGTCCCTGTCACCCTCGGTGACAGCTTCACTCATCTCAAACAAGCATGAAAAATGGAGCGCTACAAAAACAGGAGAGAGGGAGACAGCTTCTGGCAGGTGAGCTCCCATGTGATTTACTCTCCTGACCAAGCACAGCTCTTTCCTTTTGTCCTCCTAAATCAGGGTGCCACAGAGAAGTTACCACAACCAGCAATAGCAGCAGGGTTAGCTGAGAGCTGCCTCACTGCGTGAGCAGGAGCAGGTGGGAGCAGCATATCCCTGGGGTTTGTCCGAACCCAAGGCACAGGCTGGAACGAGCAGGGGGAGAACAGCAGCGAGGCAGGACACGGGAGCACAGCAGGAGACATGGGAAGCAGGGAGGCAGCCCGGCTCGGTTGGGGAGGATGGCAGGAAGAAGGGTAAAGACCTTCGCTCCGGGACTAACAGACTGCAGCGGCAGGTAGGAGGGGCGGTGTGTTGTACAGGTGTGACAGTAACAACAGCGGGTGTCAGGAGGGAGCGGCACCTGAGCGGGGGGAGCAAGCAGAACACAGACAAAAGGAGACATTAAAGGAAGGCAGTGGCTTATGGCAGCAGTCCCTGCTCCTCAGCAGCTCCAGTCTTGGCTGGTTTTGGCTACAGGGTAATCCTGTCCTGCAAACTGCAGGTCACCTATGGATCTCACTGCGGCTCTGCAGGGTTTGCATGTGGAAGCTGTGCTGGACCCAGCAGGACCCTTAAGCCTCATTCCACCAGGCTGTTTCGACCTCTGCCTGCCCTCTCCCTACCAGGGGAAGCCCCAACCCCACCACAGGACTGACAGAGGCACAGACCTGCACTGACAGGCACCTCAGCCACACCTGGGCTGCCCCCACCCCCCAGGGGAGGTGTAAGTGTGTGGTGCCCAAGAGAAGGCCCAGCTCAGACCAGCAGGTTGCTCCCGCCCGCACACACGTACCGCAGATTTCCTCATGCCGGCTCGCGGTTTAGGCACTGGTTTGGAAGATTTTGTTTCAATCATTTCTCCTGCTCCAGCACCAAGAGGCTTTGCTCTCTGGGCTTGGAGGGCCAGCTGGTAGGCGACCTCAAATGCCTGCCCCAACGTGAGGATGATCTCATACGTCAGGTTCTTTGAGGGAACACAGAGCACAAAGCTGTCAGGTCACCCTGTGCACAGTCCCCGTGCCTCCCCCAGGACCTCCCGCCTGCCTGTCAGCCCCACCAGCACCACAGCTGGGCAGCGTAAAGAAAAAAAGCCCAAACATCTCATGCAGTTAATTTTGCCCAAGTATAAAAGCAAATCATGCTTCCACCTTCTCAGTGAGTTAAAAGGTTGTTAAATCAGCCCATTACGCTCAACATAATTGAGAGCATGTGAGGGGTTTGTGCATGGCACATTCCTCAGAAGGGAAAGCTTCTGCCCTGCTTTATTCTGTGCTGGAGACTGCAGGAACAAAGCCAGACAAATACTGTCCACAGAGGTCCAAAGTAAAGGCATTTGGAGCCAGGACTATTTTAGGGTAGAAATGGTGAAGGAACTCTAGAAGGGACTAGATCCTGGTCTATGACTCACTAACAAAGCCGAGAGATAAAGCAAGTGGACTGTAAAGGAGTGGGAGATGCAGTAACCCACTCACCACATCCACAGTGCTGAAGACGTGGCAGTAGTGGTGGCTGGTCTGGAGATCCTTGGTGATGTAGGCGAATGTGCAAAGATCCTCAGGGTCCTGAGCAGCACAGGAGATGTTCCGGATCTCGTGCTCAGCAATGACATTCTGCCAGGGTCAACCACAAGCACCTGTCACCCTTCTGGGGATGGCAAATACACCCAGCAAACGGTGGCTGTGGAATGTGTCCTGGGGGCAGGCAGGGGGAGTCTCCCAGCCAGACCAGTCCCAGCTCCCTCCCACGGCAGGAATAAATGGCAACATGGTCCACAAACAGCTAGTCTGCCAAGCCTTTGGTGCTCAGGTAACCATCATCACCTTGGTGCTCCCCCACAGCCTGAGCAGTTCCCCAGGACCAGCCGTGGCTTCTAGAGCCATGAAAAGTGACCTGCATCCCCCAGGCAGGTGGGACTGCAGGTTTTGTCCCTCCAGACACCAACTTCAAGGCATCTGCAACTCACCTTGTTGGAGGCATCGATGAACTTCACCCCTTTGTATGTGATAGACAGGATTATGGTCGGGACCTTCTTCATGTGCTCTGTGGATTTCTTCAGAAACAAGAACATTCAAGTGACCAGCTATGAATGGATGTTCCCTTCTTCACCCCTGCCCGAGCCCATCCCAGAGACCCCCAGGCCCATACAGGCAGGTTTTGGGGATCTTGAACCAGAAGGAGGAAAGCAAGCACCTTCCTGGTGGAAACAGAAGGGGAGGGATGGGGATCTGAAGTGAACCCAGCCACCCCTTCCCCAGTGAAAACACCCACTCTCCCACTGCACAGACCTTCCAGCTACGGGAACAGTGCCAGGGAAGAGCAGTTCACCGGTGACAGTGGCACAGTTTGGTGGTCTGTGCCCCCGCAGGGTTTGGGGAACCACAGCTTCACTGAGAACCCCCATCCCCAATCCACATCATCCACCACAGGCTGCAAGCGGCCCCAGGGCCTCCGTACCCTCATCTTGGCACAAGCATCCTGTGTAGACTCTGTCCCTCGCAGGTCTTTGATCAACATGGAGCCCAAGTACTGTTTGGAGGAGGGGGAGATGTTAAACCCTGCCAAGGCAGTGCCATGGCCCTGCAACTCCACATGCAATGGCCTGACCCCAGAGCCTCCTCATCCTTGTCACACCCCCAAGCCAAAAGACACTTACGTTGGCCTCATACCCACAGGACTCAAAGATGAGCTTCTCGGGCTGGTGCTGCCAGTTTTGGACTGGGGCATATGGGGCAGCCAGGCTGGGGGGGCGCAGGGTCAGCTTGGATTCCCGACGGTCCTCCTGGAAGGGAAGAAACATGGATGTGAAGCCACAATAGGTCCAACCTGGGTTGAAACAGCTCCCAGGAGGGCTCTTTGGGCTGGGGTGATTGAGGGGGCTGGGCAGAGGCAGCACATGGCAGGTGAAGGTGCCAGCTCTGACAGAAACATGAACTGCCTGTTTTTGAGGTGAAACCGAGGCATAAAGGAGCTGCTAGCTCTAATGCCTGAGGAAAGCTGAGCCTGACCAGCTCTGCATCACCCTACCTCCTCCCTGGTTCCAGAGAGAGGGGAGCCTGCAGGAGGAGGGGAGCCACCAGGATACACAAAACACCCACTGACCTGTGCTTTGTAGCGCTCAGCTCTGGCGTAGGGAGCAACCTCAGTGCCACGGTCGTGTTGCCTCTTGCTGGTGTCCCCGGAGGGCAGCAGGAGATCGGCAGATCTGCCTGTGCACGAGTCATTCTGGCTCAGGGGTGACGACGTCTGGGACATCAAGTCCTGGCACTGAAATGAGCAGACACCACAAAGGCCCCCAGTCAGTTTGGGCTGTGCCCCTCACTGCTCCCCTCTACATTGCCTGGCACAGGGTGCAGAGAGCAGAGCTAATGGGGTCAGCTCCTGCTCTGGGGGCTTCTGCCTCAGTGCCAGTGATGAGACCCATAATTTGCTCAAGGATGGTTTCAGCCAGGTTTGCAGCCCCTTCTGCCAGGCACACCTCGCCTCTGCGAGCTCATCCAGGGGCAGGGGACACACCGGGCTGCAGGCAGGGTGTTTACAGAGGAATGGGCTCCCCTAAAGCCCTGAGCAAAGCACACAAGGGCACTGATGATCAGCCACCCCAGGAGAGGAGCCCTGGAGCACAGTGTGAGGTCAGCCTGGCAGCCTCCACACAGCTGCAGCCGCATTAGTCCTATTCAACCCACTCACTTGATTTGCCATTGATGTCCCTCCGCCCCCTGCGCGGAGCCAGCACTGGATCACACCAGCTGCAGTGCCAGGAAATGCTGCAAATGGCCCATTCTCTCACCCAGCCTCCCTAGGCAGCATCTCAATCAGCTGAGCTGCACCAAAGGACCCTTTTTTCCCCCCAGCCCTGCCACCTTCAGTCTCATCCATCTCATGGGGATGTTTCGGGGGCAGTGGGTAAAGGCCTGGCACCCTCCTGGTGCGGCACCCTCCTGCAGCACCAATGTGAACTCTCTCTGTTCTTCCACCTCAACCTGGTTCCTAAAACATCCCATGTGAGCAAGCAGGGCACAGCAGCCCAACTCACTTTGGCTAAGGCTGTTTGTGTTAGGAAGACTTGGGAATGCAAGACAAGAGTGCAGAGCTCTGCAGCAGAGCAAGAACAGGATGCTCAGGATGGGGAAACTAATCATTCCAATTCCTGCTCCAGGAAGCTGATTTGCAATCACTGGGAGGAGGCAGCAGCACACACCACCACGCTCCTGAGCTCTCAGGGTCACTGCTAGCCCCGTGGCTTTTGCCAAATTCAGTTCTCAAATGCCAGTTTTCAGGAAGAATGGGAATGTGACAGCTCCCTCCCAGACAATCCCGTAACAAGGGCCTGACATCCAAGTGCTGCCACTCCTGCAGCAAAAATCAACATCCACACATCTCATCGAGTGCTATTTGGCAGTGACAGCATGAGCCCTCAGCAGCCCAGCCAGGCCAGGGAGACGGGTTCCAGCTCCCAATGGCGCAATCAAACACCAGGCCTCAGCTGCAGCCCTTCTCCAGATGGGCTGGGTCACTCCTGCCTGCCAAAGACTGCTGCACGTCTGGCCAGGAAACAAGGGCAAGGACGTGGGCTCAGTGTTCCCCTCGGTGCAGGGCAGAGGTGGGGGTGGCACCCTGCACCCCTTCAGTGCAGGCACCTGATCCCAAGGAGTGGCCTGACCTTTCCTGTGGGACAGCATCTAGACCTGCAAGGGCTGGATGTGATCTTCCCCCACTCACTGCAATCACAAGGTCACGCCTGCACTGGTATTTGCTGCCTGGGTGGCTGGAGAGGATGAGGTGAGGAGCTGAACAGACACACTGGACACGCCAAGATTTCTCCCAGCACTAACATGCCCACACAGCCACACGAGCCAGGCAGGGACCACGAGCAGGGACTCACTCTCAGCTGCGAGAACCGCGGCGGCTTGGCCGGTGGCTCCTCGTACGGTCTGTCTGCCAGTGAGGCTATGATCCTCTTCCGATGGCCAAGCAGGTTCACTTTCAACACCTGCAGGGACAGACCATGGTCACCGTGGGCTCTCCTGCCCTCGCCACCAAGTGGCTTCCTGAGACGACTCATGGCAAGTGTCATCCCCAGGGAATGGGTAGGACCTTGCTGCCCCGGCCGGACAGAGGCAACACTCACGTTTACTATCTCAAGCTCCCAGAGGTTTTTCACAGTGTCAATAGAGCTGTAGCCACTCGAGAGGAAGGACTGGATGTAATCCTGCAGCCCCAGGGAGTCGAGCCAAGCAGGAACTGATGGCTGGCTGTTCCCATCACAGCCCAGGGGTTTCAACTGTGAAAGCACAAGAAAGGGGTTAAAAGCTGCAGGGATCCTGAGGGATACGGGGTCAACAAAAATCAGTTTACAGCCAATCACAATCTCCACTAGCACTTCACAGTAACAAAATCACTGTATAAACAAGAGATGCTCTTGGGATTGGCAGGAGGAACACCCACCCTCTCCCCAGCATGGAGCCACCACCATCGGCATAGCCTGGCAGACCAGTATAATCCTCCTCCTCCCTGCCATTCCCAAAACCTTTCCCAGAGCCCCTGAGATCCCTGTGGGCAGAGACACGGGGACTGGCTTTTGTTTCCCCTGAGTTCACAGCCGTGCTGGGCCAAGTCCTGTCCCTGCTCCACAGGAGGGCAGCGGTGCTAACCTTCGGCAGGGAACGCGCGGCCTGGAGCAGCTTCCGGCGGTGCTGCGGGTCACCGATCCCAATGTCCCGAAGGTCCTGGTCTTCCATGACATTACAGCCCTGTGGGGGGACAGGAGGGAGTGACATGGGAGAAGGGGACAACAGGAGCAACATCAGGTGCAAGAGTGGAGATAATGTGGTTACAGCACCCTCCTGACCACACCTCCCAGCATGTCCTGGCAGCAGGAGGAGGAAGGTGCCCAAGGCTGGGAGCTCTGCCCCATGTACTGACCTCAGGCACCTGGAGGGATGACACAGGCAGGGATGTGGCACACGGAGCAATGCCCTCACCTCCCAGCTGTGGATTCCACTTCCTGCCCTTAGCCCTGGGTCACAGCTTGCAGCCACCTCCCGTGGGATGCACAGATGTGTTTATTGCCCTGTAAAACGTCCGGACAAACCCCAGCCCCCTCCACGTCCCAGCAGGGGCCCTCAGCTTTGCTCAGCCTCCCTCCACAGCCACACAGAAACCTGTATTGCCGTCCCTGGGAGCAGGGGAAGGTCAGGTGTTTCCTCCAGCCCTGGGCAGGAGGCAGAGATGCTTCAGGCACCACACACTGCACTGTTAAAGCCCATTTTCTGCCCCCTTCCCCCTGCAGAGTAGGAGCACACAGACTCTGCCCCCATTTAAGAGCCTCCATCCACCACAACCTCCTTCCCTACCCTCATACCTGGGCAGGGCTCAGCAGGAAGCCCGGGCACGTCTCCCACGGCTGGCAGAACCACACTATTGTGTGACCAAAGGCTTCAGCTTGAGCCCAAACCCCCTCCCTGGCCCTGCCTCCCTCTGCTCCCCAGAGAGTCCCAGCAGAAGGTCTGTGCTGACAGTGTTTCGCTGTTCCACATTTTGGTTTTTTAAGAGAAACCCAATTACAGGCGGCTGTAGGGGCGGTGGGCCGGCCGGGGTGGGGAGAAGGTGAGGGACAAGTTGCCAGGACTCCCCATAAAGGGCAGCAAGTGCTTCCTATCCCTTCCCATCCCCACTTTCGTGGGATTTCAGCACGAGTGAAACCTACTTAAATGCAGCAGCCAAAGGCAGTGAGCTGCCCACTCAGCAGCCATCCCCTGAGCATGTCCCTGCTCCTGCCTGGTCACTGAGCCCCTGTCCAGAAGCATCACTCCCACCCCTGCCCTGGCCTGGCACGGTGACAGTGGGGCAGGACAGCTCTGCTAGGAGCTGTGCTTCCCTCAGCCACAGAAAAGTGTTCAGGGAAACAAGGAATTAATGCCGTAGGTAAGAGATGCCCAGGTCACAGGAGAGCTGCCCTGGAGCCCAGAGTACAATCATTTAGCAAACAGGAGCAGGGCACTGTGGGAGGCAGAGCTCTCCACATCCCATGGCCGTAGCTCCTCTGCATCCCTTTCCCTTGGCAGCCTGGATCTCCATACACTGGATTCCTGGAGGGCTGGGGGGCACCACCATGGCAGAGCTTGAGCTGACAGCTGCAGCACAAAGGCATTTGAGAGTTGTTTAAACAGCAGAAAGAGGGGAGACTAATGGCCCTGCATCCCACAAGGGGGATCATTCCCTGTTTTCCAAAGGCCATTCACAGACTCTGCTGGTCAGGACCACGGCCTGCTGGGAAGAGCTCCTGCCATTGCCCCAAAGCACCTGTGGGCAGGTGGCAGCTCTGCAGGGACATGGGGCCACAGCCAGATACAGCTGCCCTGCACCCTCCAGCCCCTGAGCGAGGCTCAGGACACCAGGGCTCACGTGGGTGGTGATGCTGCACATAATGCACCATGGATGGATGGAACCATGTCACCTGAGCTGCTCTGTGCACCCCTCAACTGCACAAAATGAGTAAGAGGCAGTAAGAGGCTCCAAGGTGCCCGTTTGGTGCACGAGGGCAGCTCTGTCAGATTGTAAACAAAGTCCCTGTGAGTAACATGAGGGGCTGCTGCTGCTGGGACAGTGACCTCTGACTGGTGTGCAGCAGCATCCCACCAGAAAGATGGAAACATCCCTCCCTTTTCTTCTTCACAAATTTTAAGCCAAAGAGCCACATTTAATGTACATTCCTGTAACAGCAGGAGATTGTGTGCTCGGCTCAGGGGAGGAGGGAAGAGATTAAAGGGGATTAACTCCCCTGACAGGCACCTCACCTGGCACTGTTGATGCTGCTGTAGGGGTTGCCAGAAGGTCCTTGGAGGCAGTGTACATGAGAGGAATTCATCTCCCAGAGGGAGAGGCTTCAGAAGGGCTTTTTAAAAAGGACAAAGAGGGCTAGAGCAAGTGATGGGATTTCTCCTGTGAGTAGTCTGGAGAGCAAAGCACTACTGCCCTGCCTGGGGAGGAGGCATGGGGAGGGACTGAAGTCCCCAAGCAGGTTCTCAGGACACCTCGGGTACCCAAAATATGCAGTTCTTGATACCTGAGCCTTCTTTCTCTCCAAACCTGCCCATCTTGGTGCCCTGCAGCTCCATTCCTCTGTAGAGAGCCAGGGTCAGGAGCTGGGAGGTGCAGAAACAATGCTGGCAAGGGCAGAGCTCACAGCCAGCCCTTCCCTTCGTGCCACCCGGACAGCAGGAACGGTTGGCAACCAAATGAGCTGTGACAATGGTGATGCGTAATTTTCATGTATAAAAACTAAAAAAGCTTGCTGACCCCATTTACATTTTCACTCATGCTTATCTTTCCAATGTTGAGCCCTTTTGGCACTAATCCCCTTTAGCACAGCCACACTTCACGTGAGCAGCACAGGGCTCTTGCTCTCCCAGGGTACCAGTGCCAGCCCTACAGCAAGGCAGGAAGTGTTCTCCCACCTTTGGCATCTCAAATTCAAGGGAAGCTCCGTGCTATATAGCAAGGATACAAGGTAGTTAAATACTGTGAGGCCTACAGCTTTCTCCAACACTCCTTATTTTTATATGTCACATTAAATTCCCTCAGTGCCAGTCTGTATTCCCTGGGTACTTAACAAGGATAGACGAAGCGTAGCAGCTCTGAACAAATCATTCCAGCCCCTGGTGCAGGAGAAACGTCCTTCAAACCCATCCAGATTTCATCTCCCATGAAAAACAATAATCTGCCACTAAAAGAGATAATTAAATGCAAAGACATTGGAGATTTTTTAACCTTTGCCAGATGCTTAAACCAGACTTTGAACTTGTCTGCACCCAACACACCCTCAGACAAGAGCCAAGGGGCAGAGCTGCTCTGCCTGGACTACTGCTGCTTTTTGGTTTTACCCAAAGGTCCCCATTGGTGCTGCCATAGGTCAGCAGATGCCCTGATGTGGGCACAGACCAGCCCTGGCTCCCACGAGCCCCTCTCTGAGTCCTCTGAGGACAGACTCAGTGCAGAGAGCAGAGCTCTGGGATGTGCTCTGGCATCAGCCCGGTCCAGGGGCCTCCAGCAGCAGCCTCAGACATGGGGAGCACAACACATGACCAGGGACAGAACTCCTCTGCTCCCACTGGCAATCCAAAGAGCTGAAAGATCAGCTCAGTCAGACACTGGAAACCAGCTAAGGCGAGTCCTGTCCCAGCTCCCAGCTGGCACAGACTGGCTGCTAGGTGGGCAGAGGGGCTTTCATTCCCCAACCAGGCCTCCAGCTTCCTCTGAGCCAAACACAGCTCCCTCTGTGGAGAGGCACAAATACACACCATCACACCATGAGGGGCACTCCTGGCCCCCACCTCTGGCCCCTGCATCGCCCTGAGTGAGGGCAGGGATCTGCCAGTGACCTGTGTCCTCCCCTGGTCTGCGCCGAGAGCCCTGCGGGACACTGGGGCACCGACCCCCCAGAGAAATGAGTTCTTGGAGGAAGGGTCGGCTTTGGTCATGCTTCACCTCCTGCACTGTAATTAAACAGCCCACAAGGCTCCGAGTTTGTCATTAAAGGAAAAAGCACAGAGGTTACCTGGCAGCAGGCAGCATCCCCTCCTGCTACTGAGGTGACCCCAAAGCGAGTGTGCCAAAGGCAGCGCTGCTGAAATCTGCCAGATTCCTCCTCCAGCAGGACACTCTGCAGGCATTTAACTACCCAATTTTCAGATGCTGCTTCTTCCCCAGAGCCTGGCGTCTGTCCATGCTCTCGTTCCAGCTAAGGAAGGACCCGAGGCACAGACTGTTCCGTGAGGGCCGTGCAGCCGGGCCAGCAGCGCCATGGCCCCGACGCCTTGTCCTGCTCACGCTGCTGCTGCTGTGAGCAGACCCTGCCTGGGCTGGGGCCGGGACGACGGCGACCAGGATGTGTCTGCTATTAAAAGCGACAGATGCAAAACCCAAACACACTCCAAAGGCTCCTGCAAACATCCCAAGCAGAGCTCCAGCTGAATGCTCTCTGTGCATACAAAGCTCTTTTTCTTTTTCCCCCCTCAGTGCATTTGAGACAATTTGCATCTTGTCGAGGATTCTGCTGTCACTGCTATTGCTCTGCTTTTGGCAACCAAAAGCCTGGATGTGGAAGATGGAGACACAACCAGCTCAGCACAGACTTGGGCTGATGACCCCACAGCTGGGCCCCATACCCCAGTCTCAGAGCCAGGGGACCCCACTTGGTCACACAAACCTGCATTTGTAATTGGCCTCATGATCCCTTAATGGCATCTGCAGTCTGGGGTAGTTCAGTGAAAACTGGAGGAAAAACTCTCTTTAGCCATGGGCACAACAACGAAGCCTCAGCTCTCCACACAGCATCGACTGGGGAAGGGGCTCGTACACAAAACCCTACAATAAATCTGAGATTAGCACACAGCCACTTCATTTTTGTTTAATTTTCTTCCCCATGCAGACTGGCAGCGTGACAATGGCAACGGAGGGAATCGGTCATGGTTGTCAAGTCCAGGCAATTTTATTGAGAGAAAAAAAATTAACTGCTACTTTAATGGCTTTTTTAATGCTTATGGCGCCTGGAGCTACTAATAAATCAAATATAAGTATCCTCTAAATTGCCAGTTCTGGTCCACCCACTTTGCTCCTCAAAATCCAGTCCAACCTGGCTGCTCCCCATGGACTCCATTTCCATCATCCAGGGAGTTTTGGCACAGCTCTGCCACATTTTCCCAGATCCAAAAACCTCAAGCCCAGATCCCTGTATGTCTCTGCTCTCACCATTCCCTTCCAGAGACACCCCAAACACCCATACCATGGTGGATAAAGCACAGTCCTTGGGAACCTCCCAAGGACCAGCTGGAACCCACTAGTGAGCTGTTAAACAAAATTCATTTTCTTGTAGAAGCAATTCCCACTCAGGGCTTGGCAGAGACCCTCACCCAAGGGTCCAACTCCACTCTTATGGGCTCGTCCAGGGCAGCATAATCAGTCTGGGGGCCCAGACATGCATTCCCGGGGGCTGCAGCAGTGACACACAGACAATACTGTGTAATGTGGCTGCTGTACTGCTGCCCCATGTCACAAAAACAAATGAAAGCCGTTCTGGTGGTGAATCTCCAGCTGGTGTGAACCAGGCCAGGCGCTCCTTGGACTGACTGCGATCCCAGCAGGGCAGCATGGCCAGGAGCTGGCAGGACAGGGCTTCCTCACCCCCACCGACCACTCTGACAGCTCAGGGCAGAGCTGTTCATGGGCTTTGGGAGGACCAAATCCAGAACCAGCCACCCAAGAGCCTCTGCCTGGCTGAGGAGAGCCTGACACCAGGCAAGCACGAGCTGCGTGGGGCTCACCTGGCTCTGCACTAATTGCCTCCACCAGCTGCAGTCATGCCATGTTCTTGCTGCATTTCACCACAAGCAGACGCAGTAAAACCCTGCTGGGGGTCTCTGGTGGGTTCCTGATCCTCACAGATCATTCCTGGGTGCAACTAGCTACTGGAACACATCAGTTCAGTTTTCCCTGGATGGCTACTATAAAGTGACAAGTTCTATATGAAAACAGAAAAAAGCTCTGGGGCAGACACATTGCCAGAGCATGCCCAAAGCCTGGCTGCTGCCCAGGGGACCAGCAGCTGCGCACCAAGCTGGGCCGTTCAGGGGTGGATCAGGCAAAGCTGAGCGACTGAGGACACAGGAGACACCACGTCCTCCAGCAGGGCAGACACCAGGTGAGAATGAAGAACATGCAGATGTGAGCCCACATCCAAATCCCAGGGATCTGCAGAGCAGAGGAGACCTGGCTCCATCCCTTCCCTCGGCAGCAGGGGCTGTCCTCAGCCTGGGCAGACACAAGCAGCCCTGAGACCTGCTCACACCCTCAGCCAAGGTGAGTCAACCTGAGCCAAGGCCTCAGCTCTGTATTTATCCTCATTTTCCTGTGCATGCAGAGGGGCGAAGGGAAAGGAAAGGCTCTTCTGTTAGGGAACACCACTGCAGGCTAATGTAACATGGCACTGAATTGCTTTGAATCAAATTAATGTCAGTACTTTAAATTATTTGCGGACACCCCCTTCTTCCAACACCATCATTTTCCACCACTTCTCCCCAATTATAAAAAAATAAATAACCCCCCCACCAGAGGAGCCCAGGGCACTACAGGCAGAGAACAGATTTCCCTTTCTGACGCTGTCTCATTGAATCAGCATTAGCTGCTTTCCACACACTCCATGGGAATCCAGGCTTGAACAATAAAAAAAAGCTATAAAAAATGGTTTATGTTCTCTTTTACCTGCCCATTTGTGAATCAAAATATCTTTGGACTGAATAAAAAGTTCAACTCCAGAACACTGGTACAACTGCCAGAGCATGCGGGGTTTGCCCTTCTCGAATGTCAGCCTGGAAACTGTCAGGGGCAGCAGCAACCATCCCGTGCTCCAAGGGAGGGGAAAAGCTTTTGCAAACATCTCAGACACATTTATAGGATCTGTGGGATCACAAAACACTGTGTGAGGGAGCAGGTAATGGCATTCCCCTCTCCATTTCTGTGGGGAAATTCTACCATCAATTACTGCAATTCCTTCTCATTACAGTGGCCACGTCCCTTCCCCCTCCTGAAGGGCAGAGTCCAGCCTGGCCTTTCCCCAGCCACTCCCAGTTTGCTGCAAGGACCAGGAATGTACTGGGCATCCCAAAGCCCATTTTCTATGGAATTCCTAAATGGAGCATCTGCAGCAGATGCACTGTTCACTACAGCTGACACAACGGGACCAAGCTCCAGGAGCAGCAGAATCCCTCTTGGTCCATATTCCTGTGATATTTTTTCTGCTCTCCTGCTCCCTTGCTCATTACCCACCAAGGACAATTACGTCCATTTATTGTGCACTTTTCTGGATGACACTTCTCACTCACTGGTGTAGTTTTGTGATATTACCTTTCACCTCCCTCCTCTGGTGAGGGATGAGGCAATGGGGCTCCTGGAACTTGGCGCACACTGCGGGGCCACGTTCCTCCACGTGGGAGGCAGCGGGACTGTTCCTCCTGGGTGGTGGGGGGATATTCCTGGTTCACTGGAGCTGTTCACATTTGGTAGCAGCTCTGCTGAGGATTTTATCCTACTTGCAGAGCTATATTTTTGCTAAGTCAAGGACAGCACAGCCACTGGCAGCAGCTTTGGCTCAGTTGTGTTCACTCACCGCACAAATAAACTTTCCCCTTTAATGAAGGAATCCCAGTGGGCTGCAGAGCAGAGAAGAAGACTTGGAAGCGCCATCTCCACTTGAGCTCTTCCTAATCCCAGCTGCCTGTACAGGCTGCTGCCCAATTCCAGCTCCATATGAAAAGCAGCAGCCGAGTGTCCCAGTGCCATTGCCCTGTGGCAGTGGTGCTTCCCGTGAAGGTCACTCAGTGGCAACCCAGAGGGCAAGAAGCTGCTGCCTTGGACAGTGGGGACTGTGCTTGAGAACAACACAATAACAGGTAAAGCCTCTTCCCTGCCTTGTCCATAAACACAGCAAAACTACTGCAGGCAACTTGAAGGGAGTAGAAGAATTTCTGCAGACACAGAGATGTGGTCCAGTGTGCAGATGTGGAAAGAGAACTCAAGTCTTTTGGAAAACTAAGCTACCTAAATCCATCTTTTATCACCCTTTTCTTCCCTCAACCAAGCTCAAAAATCTCAAGAATCTGAGATCCATGTAGACCTTGGTCCTTTCCCAGAAAGACATACGTGGGTGAAGTCATCACATCACATCAATGTCTAAATAATCCTGCTGACTTGTGCAAGTAATACCCACCCCTGAGTGAAGCCAATGTGAGACCAAGATCAACTTTGTCCCAGATACAGAGCTGGAATTCCTGGGAGTAGAGAGGCCTCCACTGGACCCTGCCAGCTCACCCCAGCTCTAACACCACACCTTCCCCATTCACAGCACAGCCTGGGAGAGGCTCACGGTTCCCACTGTCACTGCAAACCTGTAGGAGCTGCAGAGTCATCACCAGCAAGAGCACCAGAGCACAGCTAATCCCCTAAGCCCCAATCCCTGGAGTTCTGAAAATAACGGAATTATTATTCTTGGAATCAATGCCTGTTTCTGCCTTCCTACATTAACGTCTAATTAAGAAGCCCAATATATTTACTGAGCACTTTTCAAACTCCCTTTACACACGGTGTGTTCATGAATCATTTCCCTACCTGGTGGTAAAGGTTCTTGTGACACAGGGTGCAAATTAACACAGGAGCCAGCTGAAAATCCCCAGGGATTCAGGAATCCCTGAAACCAGAACTGGCTGAAGTACAGGCTACCAGAGCACTGAGCAGCACCAGCAAGGCCAGCACCCTCAGTCTGTGTCTCTTGCAACCCTGCCCCACTCCTAGGGCAGACAGGGCCCTTTAAACACCTGTTTTCCAGAGAAGAACAGCACCAAGCGCCCGGTGCTGGCACACATCAGCTCTCACTGTCCCCGCTGCGGTGACAGGACACGCTCCTCGTGTCTGCTCTTAATCCTCTTCTCCATTGCAATCTACTACAGGCTGAGTATCTTCCTCAGTACATTAAAGGGCTCTTTCAGGACACTGCCCTGCTCTGCAGCTGCACAACCTCTGCACATCGAACACTTCGCTCCTGCAAAGCTTCTTGTTTGCCCCCAAATGGCACCTGGGGGACTCCGGAGCAAAAGAAGCATCCTGGCACTTGGGACACCCTGCAGCTCTGAGCAGGGAGCAGTGCAAAGCAAAATCCTGCACAGAAAACAAGTGTTACCCTATCAAAGGACTCCAACTTCCTAATTTTGGCTACTAAAACTTAATTAGCCTCAGAGCCCATTCAGTGATTTGGGCTAAACCACTACCTGGTGTTCTTTGGACCTTGAAATATTGAACACAATGAGGCCCTAAGAGGGACTAATCCTCTTATAGAAACTGTTTAACTCCAGGAAAGCAATGCCACTTAGTCTGGAATATTCTTTGTTAGCCACTGGAAGGGGCAGGTAATACAGGAATGGTTGTGTGAAGAGGAGGACTGGGCAGCCTGATGGGCATCCAGTGCCTCGGGCACTCGGTGCTCCTGGTCTGCCCAGCTTCAGTGGTCACAGCAATTTTAACAGTTCGCCTGAGAACACCAAAATCACCAGTAAAACAAAGTAAATACTTGTTCCTCACTTGTGCTGTATCTGAGAGTTTTATTTCCCCAACACCAGAAACTGAAGGCAAGGAACATCACAGAGGAAAGAATTCTGAATAATTTTACTTTCCTACTGGGCTGATGTATTAGCCTGGAGTTCCCAGGACTGGGATGAATGGATTTAAAGCCAGGCTTGGCACAGGTGCTTGAGTCAACTCTCTAGGAAAAGGGATAAGCAGTGAAATGGAAATCAGCGGGGGTTTGCAGGAAATCTTTGTGAAATTATTTGACATTTTACCTTTGAGAGGAATGAGCAAGGAGTGTCCCATTCCTTGAATCTAGTGGCAGCCAATTGCTGCACTGGGAGCAGCCACTCGGCACTGGACAGGGGAGAAAAACATCCAGCCATGACAAAAGCAAATCCTATCACGTACCCAACACCACCACACACGCGGGAACCTTTGCTACTGAAGTTCTGAGCTGAGTGAGGTCCATCACCCCTGGCCAGGCAGGGGAACAGTGTTTTATCTGCAACTGCTGAGTGAGAGCAGCCACCGACCCCATAATGGTCACAGATCCATCAGCAGGGCATCCCAAAAGGATCTACAGGGTTATTTCATTTAAATTTGTTGCACCATCTCCAGAGCACCCCAGAAGTCATGTCAGACTGCCCCAGCACACACAGGGACCCTCGCATGGAGCTGAATGTCCTACACACAAAGCACAGTGAGGCTGGGAGCACACTTGGGGTTGGGACCAGCCTGGTGGGACACTGGGGGAAAAACCACAGCAAACCACAGCTCTGGGGAGAACGCTGCCAGATGAAGGGACCAGCTGCTTACTGGAGATACATCTGGATAGATCCCACGACATTTATCCTGCTGGTTGGGTCATTTTTTAAAGCTTATTTACGCCCTACCCCGAAGTAGCCCAACAGACACTGCTCAGGTTTGTGCTTCCTTGCACCTCCAGCCATGCCCTTTCCTGGCTTCCTGTCTCTCCACCTGCCTCCCCTGCCCTCCCCACTGCTGATGGCCACTGTGTGTTCCTGAAGCCTCTCACATCCTCCTGGTGTCACCTCTCCACACCATCCCCAGTACCAGAGATGCCTTTACTCCCATTCCAAGGCAGGATGCTACATTAACCAGAATGACTTTTCCAAAGGTTTACCTCCATTTTTTGTTATTTGCCAAACTTAGAGTCCACATCAAAAGCACTTCTTTAAGCCATGCAGGGAGAACTCTCCTGCAGGACCAAGATTTTCCATCTTTGCAGTTCAGCATTCCACATGAATTCTCAGATTTTTACACCATATGGATTTAAGTTTATAGACCCTGGTTACTAAAAACCCTCATCATTGAGCATTACTGTGTCGTCATCATTAGGTTTCAAAGCCAACAGTGTCAGTGCAATTAGGTCCAGTTCATTAACATCCTGCCTGCATGCTAAGAGCAAGTACAGTTCCAGCAAGGAGTCTGCTGCCTTCCTCACAGCCCAGGGCACAGACTGTTCAGGGACTCCTTCAAAACACCAGTGCATTTCAGTTCACATTTCTGGAGTCAATCAAATAGTATATATTTAGGGGGCAGATTAAATAAAATTTCCTATGAAAATTACAGTGAAAAAGCAGTAACACCTGAATTAAATGTGAAGACCCAACACAGCCCTCATCTACTCCTTCTGTCAAACACCCCCCAAGACCACTGTGCCGGGCAGCAGAACCAGCTCTGCTTGGCACTGGCACGGGGCACCGGTAACAAGGGACGCTTTGGGCAACCCGCTCCTTAGAGCCCGGGGTCCCTCCTGGGCACTCACCAGGAAGCGGACATCGTCGAAGCCGTTGAGGAGCAGCTTGCTCTCGTACTGCTGCAGGCCGATGGACTCCAGCCACTCCCCGACGCTCTGCTCCAGCATCCGCGAACCTGACGAGAGAGGAATCGGCAGCCGCTTGAACAGGGAGAAACCGTTCAGGCGGTAGCAGCGGCACTCTGAGGAGGACAGATGGCATTGCCACATCATAGTCATTACCATAAAGAAACTCAAAAAATTATGCTCAGAGTACAACAAATCAGCTGGCAGACAATTGCTCCTGTGTGCACAGACCATGGACAACAAGCTTCCAGTGCCTCCGTGGGCTCCAGGTGCAACCTGTACCGCAGTTCACACTCAGAAAAGAAACTCCTCGCCCGGGCAGAGGTTCAGAAGTGCTGCTGGGGCACTGAGATCACAGACACTGCTGTCAGGGCTCCTGAGTTCCTCGCCCGACAAGCACATAAAGCCCAACCCCACGGGAATGCAGATCCACTCCTTGGCTCAGCAGAAGGGGGCGGGAGGAGAGCAGCAAACTTCCACCCAAGGCATTCCCAGGCAGTTGCAGGTGCGAGGGAAGGGAGCGGAGCTGCTCCTGAACGCATGGAGCTGTTCCAGTCCTCTCATCCGTGCACCTCCAGACGTACCCCCCACTCAGCGGGGAGCGCAGAGCAGCCTGAGAGAAAACAGCTTCATGCAGCCGAGCCAGCACAGACACAGCGGATGCTTGGAAAAGCAGCAGGAGTCCAGGCTGTCCGCGGGAAGACACACAAGACAAAGGAAGCACAGACTGCAGCAGCGGAGAGAAAGGGCTTGTGCTCTTCCTTCCCAGCAGTCCTGAGAGAGGCAAACCATAGCAGGGGCTTTGTCTCGCTGTTGCCGTGTCATGGGGATCCCGAGCACGAGTCCAGGAGCCCTGGCACTGTCGTTCTACCAGTGACCCAGCTGCCTGGCATTCCAGCACACTGCACGGCCCCACCGCTGCACCCTGTGACAGCGCAGTGGGGCCCGTTCTCACCCCACAGCACTGGTCCTGCCAGGCATTGGGTGCACACCTGCATCTGATCTCCCTTCATTTTCTTCAGCTGCAAGCAGCCGCCGCGTTGAGCCCCTTGCTCAGACAAGGAGCAGCTCTGCAGGAGGAGGCATTTTGGTTCCCTGCTTCCAAACCACATCAAAACAAAAAGAAAGCAAATGCAAGCCACACCCTCTCCTCTTCCTGCAGCAGCTCAAGTCCGAGCCATGCCCTGCCACCTCCCCTCAGCCTCTGATAAAGGAGATTCCTCCCAGCACCTACGGAAGCCGTATGGATGAGCTCTCCCTTCCTTCACCCTTGGGATGAGTCCAGCGACTTGTTACTCTCCTCTAGAAAAGCTCGAGCTTTAAATACGACCAAAAAAGTTCAGAGCTCTCCTTTTCATCAGGGAATTTGCTATGCAAGACAGGTAGATTTTCAGGCTCCCTGGCACATCTGTTTCCACCGTGGATGCAAAGAAAAGGATGATCAGGAGACCTCAGTTTGCTTCCTTTGAACCTTCTGGTCAGCTGAAGTGGTTTGGTACCTTCCAGCCATCCCTCCCTGCTCTGCTGCAATGGCTGCACACACAGAGCTCACAGTGTCATCTGCAGATTCTTGGGGTAATTCCTGCTGTCAGCTCCATGGGATTGCTCCTCTGCCCAGGGAGCTGTTGGGCAGCATCGGCCAGTCCTTCCAGCGTACTCTGCAGCACGAGTGGCGCCGAGATCACAAAAGGCTTCTGTCCCCCCTCCCCGACTCAGCCTGTGCACCAGGGCAGCAACTAAACCTGGACTGTGTCCCCCAGGCTCCCGGCTCCCCCGGGCTCCATCCTCCCCTCCGCCGGTCCCTGCGCTCTGCCAGCGGCTGCGGCGGCTTTGTCTGAGCCAGCGAGCCCCGCGCTGCCCGGCCCTCCCTTCTCCTCATCCTCTCACCCCTCCCAGCGCTCCCACCCGCCACACACACCGGGAGGGAGGCAGCAGCTCCCTAACTCTCCAGTGGAAATCACTGACTCCTCAATATTTACTGGATGATGGATGACATGGCTTGGGGTTTTCAAAAAATGATGTCACAGGTCTGCTCTGACAGTTCCAAGTGATTTGTGGCTGGCTCAGAATTAATTTATCAAGAGAGAGGTGAGGAACTGCCTGGTGCCTACCACAGCATTCCTGGTAGCAGTCAGGGTATTGGCAGGGGGAATGAAACCACAGCAGCTCCTTTCCCTGAGCTCCTGAATTTAATTTTAAAAATTATTTACTCTGTTCAGCCTTTCATGCACTCATAAATGTATTTCTGCTTTTAAGAGGGAAACCTACGGTGACAGAAGTACAGGTTTTCTGTTTATAAAACCCCTTCAAGTCATGACAGAATGAAGCGGGGGAGGTATTTAGAGGGAGGGAATGGAGGGGTTTCCTTTAAAAAGCAAAAGAGGATAACAGATGCCCAAAACATCCCAGGCTGAAAATAAAGAAGGCCCAAATACACTGAGTGTTCTTGTGTTACAAGGATGACACAAGAACAAAGGAATCCCAGTCCCTGTGCCCCCTGGCAAGAGCCAGGTCACAAATTCTGACTGAAACAAACTCCAGTTTCTCAGCTCCATCCTGACCAACATCGCCCCATTTACTTAAGGACACTGGGTGCAGAGAGACACAAACCTCTGTTCCGAGGCCAAAAACTCCTCTAAGGCAAAGGGCAGGTGGAGTTTGGTATCCCCAAAGTGATGGTGTTCCTTGATTGCCCATGCTCTGAGAAGCCCTTGCCAGCCCTTACCCACTGCTTTCCCCAGACATGAGGCAGTAACTGCTTGTACAAACAGGCTCCAAGCACACTTATCCCCACAACTGCCAACAAGGCATTTCACCCTTCCAGACCCCAAAGTAGTCAGGAGCCTAAATATCCTCAAATCTCACCCATTTTTGAGGATGAGAGCACTTGGGAATTTCCCTACAGCTCCCTGCACATTTGCCATGACCTGAATTGTTACAACAACCCCACAAACCCCTGAGGAGCAAAAACCAAATGTGTGGGACCTCCCTGGGTCCCATCAGCCCCACAGCAAGGGCTGGCAGAGCTCTGCCCACTCCAGGAAAGGAGGGACAAACAGGGAGTGTGCCCAGCAGGCAACCTGCACACGAGGGATCACAGACTGAGCATGGCAGAGCACAGCCTGTGGGAAAACCCCCAGCTCCAGGACACAGCAGCTCCAGGCTGTCCATATTGCCGAGAGCAGGTCTGTGGGAGCACTGGCTCCTCCTCTGCCCTCCATGTCAGTCCCTTCCCTGGCACTATTGATCCAGCCCAGCCCACAGTCTGAGCCCAAACCCACACAGTGCTTCAACTCCTCTGCAAAGCCACCTGACCCGGGAATACTGAGCCTGAATAAGGTTAAGCTTGCACTGGGAACACACAGAGGATTCCTCTTCCCCTAAGCAAAAACCTGAGTGACAAATGGATGCGAGGTGAGCTCTACCACAGCCCATGTGAGCTGCCCATGCGGATCCACATTAGCATCTCACCAGGAGGAGCTGCTGCCCACTTGGAGCCGTTCTGCGGCAGCAGTCTGGAGGTGAAGGACAGAATCCCTTGTGCTGGCAGCTCTCCAGCAAGCTTGAGTTCTGCTTTTGCTCAGGATTTAAAGGCAGAGAAAGGAATTCACGCTCTAAGTACATGGGGGAAGCACGTGTCCTCAAGAGCCTTGCTCAGTGTGTATTGATACCTACAGCTGTCTCCAGGAATGCCCAGGACGACCCAGGACAACACTGAGGCACTTGGCAGATTAACCACATCTGAAGGGCAGGGCCACCGTGGGACTCACACTGACCCAGCCCTGCTCAGCACAGCTACTGCCCTCACAGAAGGAGCCAGGAGGACAATCCTGCAGCTGCATTCTGAAAAATTAAATGAATCTTCCTGGAGAGTGTTGAATTAAAATTCCCGGCAGCAGCATTGAGCATAACAGGGAAAGCCCAGGTCTGCTCCTCCTGTGCCAGAGCCTTCCTCTCCCTCCCAGAGCCAAAGCAGGTTAAAGAGATCAGCACCTTGTTTGTGTGCAGAGCACTGCCAGGACAGATGGACACACACTGGGTACACACCTGAGATCCTCTGCTGCTCCTGGGAAAAGTCAATGCCTTCTCCAATGGAACTCATGATCTTCTCAATCTGGAAATAAAAAAAGCACATGCTGCATTATTCATAAATCAAAAAAAGGTAAAGGCAGCCTGGGATTTCACTGTCACATGACAGCCAAAGACATTCAGGGAAGGATGTTAAGATACCTCTGAACTAGAAGGGTACCCTGAACACCTTGCCGGGCAAAGTCCTCATCAGGATGGATGGCTCAGAGGGATTTGCAGAAGTTGGTGCTCTGTAGAGCCTTCCCTTCCACAACTTGCCAGAGCCTGGAAATAAGCAGCTCCAACAAAACCATCCCTCTGGAGCACAGCACTAGGTGTGAGGAAGGAGCCCCAGGCTCCTCAGCTCACACCATCTGAGCACGCAGCCTCCGTTCAGCAGGGAAGCCGTAACCACCTCCCTCCCAGAGAGCAGACTGGGAGCTCAGCTTCCCCATGCTCTGCATTTCATTAGGTGTTTTTCTCTTGCCTTTGAGTTTATTTTTTAAATCACCATGTTTCCCAACCCTGTGCATGGAGCTATGCTCCCACCACAACCAACAAAGCAGATGTTTCCAAAAAGTTTGAAAACAGATCGTTTGCAACAGCAGCACCACAGGGCAAATGCCTGAAGGACCCAGGAGAGGGAGCAGGAGACAGCTCCATCCCCAACTGAGGGGATCCACAGTCCATGGCTCCAGGCAAACCTCCTGCAATGAGGAAAAAAGGTACCGACTATGCTGAGATGGGTCTGAGTCCACTTAAGAGCTACGTGGAAATTGCTGCATTTGCCACACATGTGAAAAAATACATTAATGGAAGTTGCAATTTCCACAGAAACTTCAGGAGACTTCCTTAAATGAGAAGAGAAACTTTTCACACAGTTCTTGAGCAGAATTTGTAAATCAAGGTTTCTAGTGCAGTGCAGTGGATGGAGAACTGACAATTACCAGTTTAGTTCTACTAGAGGAAAGACCCGACAAACTGCACTTTAGTTGGTCAATGCAGACCCTTCAGGGCACTGTGGCCATGCAGGACTGGAAGGAAGTAAAGGGATGGTGCAGAACCAGTCTCATTCCCAGGTAACACCCAGGGCTCTGGTACTGGCTCTTCCATTCCTTTCCATGGACAGACACTGAACAGGCTGCAGAGGATTTCTGGGACACTGCTGCAATCCTGAGCACTTGCTGCACAATTTGTGTTTGGGGTCAAGTCAGTTCAAGCTCCTTGAGTTCAAGAAGGTTAAGGACTTTAAGCTTTGCAGATTGGTGTCCATCAGCTTCAGCACAGCTGGAGCTGCTCTTGTACCTTGTCTGGGAATCTCCAGCTGGATTCCAGTTGCAAATTAACTCCGAGTGCCAGCCAAGTTCCCCTGTTTACTTTGTGCTATCCTTTCCTAATTCAAGAGAGATTGGATGTTGCCCAGGCTCAGCCCCTGGCACTGCCAGTCCCAACACCACCGTGAAGACTCGCAGGAGCTTCTGCAGCACTGAAACACCCACGACCTTTTCCTCAAAAGAGGGAATTGCCTTGTGCTATATAAAACTGAATGGAAATTATATAATCACGTGGCAAAGGATTACCTTTCACAGCCCTCCTTTGCCAAGCATCAGTCATGGTTACACACGGTCACAACTATTACCAGTAACGCAGAGGGAAATCCTGCCTCATGCCCTCAGCTCTCCATGAAAAGCAAACACCTCAAACACAGTCACACAGCACCTGAAACATGGGCTTATGGCTGACCAGCTTGATTTAACTCTTCAGAGGCTGCAAAGAGAAAAATGAGGGGAAGGACAAACCTAGAGAGGGAACCCATGCTTTAGGGCATCCCTGTCCTCTGCAGCCTTTCCTCACCTGCACACCAGCACTCAGATGGGGCTGAACAGAAGATACCTTGGAAATAGCCTACACTACAGTATTTTAGGTTGTTCTTTCCCACTGGTTAATTATTAAAATAGAAAAATACCATGTTTAAATATAGCGCTGGAGCTCAGACTCAGATGCAGCCTGAACACTCAGTTCTGATTTGTTTTGGCTTAACCTGTGTTTTTCCACTGAATCACCAAATGCCCATCCCTGGTTGTGCTTGATGCTGTGCGGTGAGTTTGGGTGGGGATTTAATTATTTATTTGTTTTCACACCCACAGAAATAAAAATGCAAAATGCTTTTGCCTCCTTAATTAATACTACCACATCAATTATCCCTAATGCAGAGGGGGAACTGGCTCTATGCTGGGAAAGTGTTTTGGCCAATGAGCCCTGAAACCCCACCAGGAAAGGAGAGAAACTCCCACAGAGCTGAAGTATTCTAGGAGAAGGACAGGCTGCAAGGATAGGGAATCATTAAACCCAAACCAGGGATACAACAGGAAGGAACTGCAGAGCAGTTACCAGGACTGAAACTCTTGGATCTATTTTCATATTTGCCTGTGTTTTGCCGAAAAATAAAAATGCCCTGAAATAAGGAGCAGGGTGCGGCCGAGAGTCCCCCGGGGCCAGGGAAGGGGTGAGCTCCTCCACGCAGGCAGGCGGCCACGGACACATAGCAACTGGCCAGTGACTCCAAAACAGAGCTTTACTCAAAACAAACTATCCTGAGCAGAGTTCTATTAAAGCAGGAAGAGGCATTTGATTGCAGAAGGACAGTGAGGCCAAGCCAGCCTGGAGGACATGTGGCATGCCAAGGTCTGTCCTGCTGCAGGACGGGGGACATTTTGACACTGGAGTCCTGCACAGTGATTCTCCACCGCGCAGCACTCACAGGAGAAGCAGCCAATGGCTTCCTGTGGGGGCAGGGGGCAGTTTGTCTCCTGTCCTCCAATCCCAGCCTGCAGGAGCAGCAGGACACGGAGGTGCAGCAGTGTAGAGGGCAGTGAAGCTCCGGGCCCTCTCCCCAAAGGCACACAGGGCCAGGCAGAGGCCTTGCTCCGCAGCCGGTCCTGCCACACTCCATTCCACCACCTGCTCCGATGGGTGGCAAGCTGTGGTGTCCATATTAATCTCTCCAGCTTTTCTTCCCCAGAGCCATCGCTGAAGTTTGGAGCCAGTGAGTCCATTGCAAGAGACTGAGGGTGATTAAACCAGCCCCAGGGGCTTTTACCCCCAGAATAAAGAGCTTCACACAACATGGGCTGCCTGCAGCCACACACCCGTGCAGGGAAGGAGCCTCAAGGAGATCACGAGATTGAGCAGCACCCCATCAGGGTGACACTCAACCAGCCTCTGTAGCATCTCAATGCTCCTGGAGCTTTCTGGAAGGGGTTTCATAAAACCTCACCTGCAGCTGGAAAACCCCTATAGTCACCTTCACTACAAACACAGATGTTTGTTCCTGGTCCCTGCACACAGCATCAGGGGCTGCCAAGGGCACAGTGAGGTCATCCTGAGAGAAGAAACAAATCATAGAATCCTTTGGGTTGGAAGGGACCAGAAAGGCCACCTCATTCCAATCACCTGCCATGTGCAGGGACACCTTCCACTTTGGTTGCTCCAAGCCCCATCCAATTTTGGACACTTCCAGGGATGGGGCAGCCACAGCTTCCCTGGGCAACCTGTGCCAGGGCCTCCCCACTCTGCATGGGACTGATGCCTTTTGCTTCCTCTGTGACCCCTTCCCAAACTGGTGGATTATAAAGCACCAGTGCAGGGCCTGAAAGATGAACTGCAGTGCTCCTGCACGGGCCCAAGCAGTGAAGTTACTCAGATAACAGTCTGTAATTAAATAAAGCTACACAGAACCAAATGCATACTATCTGCCATATGGAAGGCATCCGTGCACTGTAATGACACCCTACAGCAGGAGTATAATTAAGAATATAGCAGGATTCTCATTATAAATCCTTATTACTGAGGGTTCATAACCTACTGTACAAACCCACCCGGGGCTCAAGCTCTGCAGACAAGAGCAGCTCCAGCACCAGATTTCAGACTGGAAAGCTACTTACAAAGTTGGTTGGAAAGGTGATCAGTCTTTAAAACTTCTGCAATTCCAGGAGAGTGTCAGGGGTTAAGACTTCATTATTTCTAAGCTTTAACAACTGGGGGATGGGGCAGATTTGGTTTTAAATTATAAAAAACCAAACCCCCAACTATATCTGCTTCTACGGTTTCAAACCCCCTTGAACACAACAAACCCCCCAGTGACAACGTGACCAGCCCCATCACAGCCCAATGAGTCACCTCTAAAACCCAGGGGAGGACTAGGGGTGTGTGAGGTCGATGGGCAACTCTGGGGCAGCCCAGAACCAGTGACATTTCCATTCTGCACCAATACCACAGCAAACCCCAAATACATCACTGATGGACACTGCATCCCTGAAGGAGGAAGCGAGGCTGGGATACATCCTTGAGCAGAGGGATGGTTGGATCACAGCATCCACAAGCAATTCTGAAAGGGATGGAGCAGGAAAAGGGCCTGGGACAATACCTGCTGACTCCTTAGTGCAAGTGCAGTTCTGGAAAATTTGGATCTGGGCCATGAATCTTATTTCTAGGTTGGTGACAGCCCGTAAACCCCTTCTGGTTCAGTTTACAATCTTTCAGTGTATGTTCTCCCATCACCATCCCATGGAGCACACAGCTTGTATTTCATTGCTCAATATATTCAGTGTCTCCAAGAGACAGCAGCCAGTATGAACTCAGCATAACAAACACCAAAGGTCTGGAAAACATAAGGCTCAATCTATTAATTCAAAACTAAACTACCCAGCCAGTTGTTCGTGGCACATTTCAGCACTTGAACTCCAGCGTTCCTGTGTCCCATCCTCCCCCAGCAGCATGTGCCTTCCACACTGCATGGGGACTCGCTCAGTTCAGGATTTATTTAAGTCATTCTGCAACTGTGATAAAGGCAAACACAATTTCAGGCTTAATATGGTCTCTCAGAAACTCATTTGGATCAGGACCAGGCCTCATTGCTCCATACAAATCTCCAGCCTGTGTTTTAGTACAAATCCCAAAGCTACAAATCTAAACACATACCAAAAGGAACTTACAGCCTAAACTTCAGTTTCACAACAGTGTGTGGGGAATCTGCAGTTTCAGAGCCCTCCAAATATCAGTGTTGTTTTGACAAACACCAAGTAAAATCCAACACTGACATGACAAGAAAATGGTCAAATGCAGCAACCCATCTGCCCACAACAGGGAAATGGCTGGGCAACAGCTACAATAAAAAAGGTAGAACCCCCTGAAGAATAAGGAACCAATTCACTGTCTTTCTGTATTCCCACCTCTTAACACAAACCCCAAACCAACATTATGCTCTTGGGGCAGGACTGGCTCCAGCCTGCAGGACACGAAGCAGGATGGGAAAGTTGCTTGCAGGCTGATGAGAGAGCTATGAGGACTTTGAAAATAAAAGCTTCTGAAGTGCTGGAAGATGCAATGTAAAGCGGAAGAGAACATAATGAAGGACTGGATTTAGTAAGGGCACTGCAGCCGGACATTTCTGTTCTCGAAAAACAAAAACGTCCCCAAAACGCCAACGATCACAAGGTTGTTACATAACCAAAACATCCGTCAGAGCTCCATCATTCACACAGAAGAATCACAAGCTCCTGATTCACAAATACCAAGTTCAATCACTTGAGAAGTTACCAGAAGCACACACAGGGGTGGATGGAGCTGCTGTACTATTCCTGCGCCTGGGCTGATGGAGCTCCACGTGCAGCCTGAGAGGGGAGACCTATGACCACAAGGAAAAGGTTGTCAGGAAGCATTTGTCTCTATCTGAGGCCATTTTCACAATCCTTGTGAGGGTGGATGGGAGGCTCCCCCCATCAGATAGGGATAACCTGCCATGTCTCACTCAGGCCTGCCAGACCTGCCCCAGGGAGAGTCACTGATCTGCTTCTGATGGACTGAGACTACTCTCAGAGCTGGCAGATATCACCCCTATTGTATCTAACCATCACTGCTAAACACAGAAGAAAAGCCTGGTTTATGCATTTGCCTTTCAGACCAGCACACCACCCTGTAAAACCACTAATTTGTCTTACACTGCCTTGGATTGGCTTAGTTCTGCAGGCTGCCTCTCTGTAGCAGGTATAAAAATGGTGGCAACACAAAAGCTTTCACTTCAAAAAGTTCATCAGGATGGAGGAAATCTCACCACTGGGGGCAAAGAGAAAAGACTGAACTCGAGGGATGATGTAAGAATTCCTGACCTCCGCACAGGAAAAACAAGAGGAAACGTTGGGATCCAGAGATAATAGAATAATCAGCCCAATAATTAAGGTGATTAAGATCCTGATGGCCTTGCCTGTTTAGCAGAAATCAGATCCAAAATACTGACACTGTTACTGGTTCTCCCCTAGACAAAAATGAATTACAAACCACTTCAGGCAAAGGCAAAACTGGAAGGAGAGCAGAGGACGAGGGCCAGCTCGGGGCAGGGGACACTGGGGGACAGATCAAGCCTCTGTGCTCTGAAACAGGCCCTGCCCGGCCCCACCAGCCAAACCCAGGGCAAGCAAAGATTTTAACACCTGAACCAAGGCTGAGATTTTAACACCTGAACCAAGAGAAGAAATGAAGCATTTTGGGAGGAGAGGCTGCTGGGAAGTGAGGAGTGAGCCTTGTGACCCCTCGGAGCATGCAGGGTGAGCCAGGCTGTGCTGAGGGGTGTGACAGGAGCCCCTCGGGCAGGTGAGTGGCAGGAGCTCAGAACACAAACCCCTGAGCTTTCATGATGCAATTTCTTCAGGCACAGAACCAGCAGCTCTCCTGAGGAACAAGGGAGATATTTGCATTTTCTTTCAACAGTGCTGGCTGGCAGCTTGGAATTTCAACTCCTGGGTGTTTTAAACCAGTGGCAGGTTTTGCATCAAGAGCTTTCCTGAAAGTTTCACCTTCAATGCAAATGTTGTTAATCCTTCACTGTAAGCCTGTAATTAAGGCACTGATTCCACTGAGTACTGCAGCACCCAACAGTTCTGACAAAGTTTAAAGGCACCCACAGCAGTGCCATCTGCTCCTGGCATCCACCCTTAGGGGACATGAAGGCCCCCAAAACAGGGTAGGAACCAGTGAAACACCACATCCATGGTTACTGCAGATGGAAAGCATTCTTTTCACAGGAGACGTATGGCACCACTGCAGTTAGTCATGAGAGATGAATGTCCAGTGCCATAAATAGTTACAGAATATTCATTAGTTCTTCAACTAATTCACTTGGGGAAAAAAAATGCATCAAAGTGGTGGACTGTGCACCTCCTTTTTCTAAAAAAAGCTAAAGTAACATGCCTGTTTTATTCAGTTCCCTAAATTTCTTCTGAAGGATGTTTAATCTCTTCCTAGAAGAGCTGAAGTCAGAACACAGAACCACCTCATCTTGTGAGATTGATCCTGGAACCTCTGAGTACCACGATCATTACAAATTCAGCATCGGAGCCACTTGATAGGCAGCTGGAAGTGGAGGATTAAGGGATGTCGGGAGCCAGGTCTGAGGCTAATTCCCAGCAGCCTACCTCTCTCCTTGCCCTGATCTCTTAACAGATCATTTTTCTTACCAACACCTATGAGGCAGAAGAACAACCCCAGGCCCTGACTGCAGAGATCTCTGCTGGGAGCCCGGGGCATGAGCCAGGCAGATGTGTAGGGCTGGAGCTGCTCTGCAGAGGAGGAAGGCAGAGCAGAGCAGATGCAGGTTAATCCACCCTGGAAGGGGGGCTAGAGGGGAGCCGGGTGCCAGATACCACTCCCACCTGCCAGGGGTGCAAACACAGGTTATTGCGCACAAAATCCCCTGGTGAGCTGCCCAGATCATCCCCACCTGCTCAATATTCATGAGCCAATGACAAACCCCAAATCTATCACTTCAGCACTCCGTCAGGTTTGGAAGGATTCATATATTTATGCTGACTGTGAGCTCTACTCCTCCTTTTCTCCTTGCCCCCACTCTGCTTCCCTCTCCAGCAGGGACTGAGCTCCTGGGAGAGACTTGGTTGTGTGATGAGAGTTTGAGGGCCTTGCTCATACAGAGCTCCCACCCCGGGGCCACGGGGACTCCCAGGAAGGAGCAGGGGACAGGAGGTGACAGGACATGGCTGAACCAGCTCCTGGGCAGCACAGAGCACAAAGCAACACTCTGGGCCAGGTCCTTGGAGTAGGAGAGCTGCAACTGGGAACAGGAACGAGCTTTGCCAAGTGAATCATTCCTTCCCCATCCCACCCTTTTGGCAAAGCCAGCACCACCTTCCACTTCCAACAAAGGGCATTGGCAGTGCTCAGCCAGGGCAGGGATGTGACCTTTCACTTCCAACCAGCAGATTTTCTGCTGTCCCCATCAGAGTGGCTGAGCACAGCCACCACAGCCCAGGGCAGTGCCAGCTCAGCCTCTGCCATGGACCCCATCTGTCAGAGACACCACAGATCCCTCCCTGCACACCTACTGCTGGCCCGGCTGGCAGGCAGAGCCCTTGGCTTGCTGGCTACAGCTGGGAACCACACAGAGATCACTTCCCTCCTTAGTAATAAAGACTATTAAAATGAAGAGAATAATATAAATCTGCCATTGTTTCCCCTAAACAGAGAGGAAAAGCCAAACCATCCCTTACAGAGGTGACTCAAAAGGGTTTATATTGGCCTGGTAAATTCAGAGGTTGCAAGTTGCATCCAATTCCGACCAGCTGCATTATCCCATCCAGGAAACTAATTCAACTCCCAATGACAACACTACATTTATGTTTAAATCTCATTGTTGCCATTATGATCAGCTAGACCAACCCCTTTCTGCGCATACAAATCCTGCAAACCCCCAGCCATTCCCACAGGTGCTGCTCCGTGACACCCCCTGGCAAACCAGTGCTCTGGCCACAGGATGCTGCTGCCAGACTACAACAATTCCACAAAATGTTTCCATTATGCCAGAAATCAGGAAGACAAAACCATCAGGTTTTAATAGTACTTTTTTTTTTTTTTTCTTAAGTGAGACCTGCCCCATTGCAGACAGATGTGAATTTTTCACATTCTTTCTCTGATTTCTTCACCTAAACATAAGGGGAAGCAAAAGCAGATTTTTCTCTGGTCTGTCCAGCTGCCTCGGAAATGAGGGGTTTGTTTACAAGCAGGAGGAAACAGCTCCAAGGGTTCATCTGAGCAGAGGAAGCAGAGGCAGTGCAGGCAGGGGCAGGCAGCCCAACACTTGACCTCTGCTTCCAGAGCAGTTGTGCAGCACTGTCGAGTCAGAGGCTTCTGCCCTTTCAGTGTCTGCTGCAAACAGGTTGGAGAAAAGCACAGGGAATTATCCAGTCCTTCCAAAACCTTCTGCTGCACTCTTTCCCTAAGCTATGGTACAAGTGACCCGGGCAATTAACAGTGAAGCCTCTCCAGCCCAAGCAGCTGCAGAGGAAAACATCTTTTTGGCAACCCTGAGACCCAGCAGGGAGTGAGGGGGAGGGAGAGAATGGACTGAGGGATGGGCTCATACTGAGGACAAATTCCCACACTGCTTTTAGCATCTCTGAATACCCTCCTCTTCAACAGAAGGTGATCTTCTCTCCAAGTCAGGGGTGGAGAGGCAGCTGAGCAACAGCTCAGAGAGGGGAGCAGGGGCACAACCCTCCCACGGGTTTCCATGCCCAGCACACGTGGCTCCACACCCCCAGTCCCATGCCAGGGGGTTCAGCTCCTTTCAGAGCACAAAGAGTGGTTCATCCCAGCTTATCGCTCCCGCAGCCGCTGCTCTCCCAGCACAGAATCATCCCCAAAGAATGTATCAGTAATGCTGCGGTGCTAGATTTCAGAGGGACACCTAATCTCACCCCAGTGGCTCTCCAGGGCCAACTTTCAGAGCATGAAATATTTAACTATCCATGGCCGTCTGATATGATAATAAAGTGACTGCTACCCAGCCACTGAAATAAGTGTGTGAGGAGGAAAGCGGGAGCTATTCAATACACAAACCAACCGAAGTACTCTCCTCCTTCCATCTCCATGAACCCCGGACACTTCTCACCGCCCCCAGCAGCAGAAACCCAGCAACACAACATCTCCAGATGCTGGGAGAGTCCACAGGGAAGAACTGGAAGGAGGAGGTCAGGATAAAGGTTGGTAGGGGCACTGTTATAAAGGCTCCTTCATTTTGGGAAGGTGAAAACTTACCTGTCTTGCTTAAAAGAAATCAAGCCCTGTATTTGAGCAAAAAACTTTTGACAGTTTGAAAAGCCCCTCAGTTCTTGCAATTCTGCTTCTCCCCCCCTCCAATGCACTCTATCTTTTGGCACTTTATACCTTACAGACTCCCAGCTGAGCATGTGTCTATCAATGCCACATGAGAGTTACTGAAAGCAACAGCACCCACCCAGGACCCCCCAGGGCAGTGTGGCACAGGGGAGCTCCTGCTGCAGTCATTCCTGGCACACAGTTTCTTAAGCAAGCTCAGCCTTACCTCATCCCACTCTGAAGCAAAGGACGGGGACTTCTCCAGCCGCTTCTTCCCAGTGCTGCAGTTGGAGAGAGATTCACTCCGGCTCCCCATGGCATCGTCCTCTGTCGGGGAGCAGGTCAGCAGGTCAGAGTCCGACTTCGACAGGCTGCGGCTGAGTTTGAGCTCGGCTTTGGGCTTGCTGCCCGGGTGGGCCCTGCCCACAGCTCTGTCCCCCTCTTCCTCAGCACCGCCGGGGTGCTGCGGCACGTGGGGCGTGACTACAGCTGCAGGATCCGCCCGGCTGACGTGCGTGTGCTGCACCGTGGCGTAAACCACCGCCTGGTCCTGGTCTGGAGAGCTGGGCCTTACCGATCCCGAGGTAGGTAAGTCAGCATCCTCCAGCTGCATAGCAGCAGGGTGGCTTGTGGCTTCTGTGCCCCCCTTCTCTGCAGAGGAAACGAGCCTGAAAGGGTCCTCACTTATCTCACAGATCGGAGAAGAACCGTGAAGCAACCCTGAAAACTGCTCTGGCACCTGGATGTCCTGGCTGTCAGCAGGGTCCTGGCTGCGGCCGCCGCTGCTCCTCCTGTGGTCTTCGAGGGAATGGAAATGGAGAGGAGGGGGAAATTAAAAACATGGAAGAAACAGCAAAATTCCAGCTCTTTCCCTGCCCTCCCTCAGCGAGGGAGGGAGAGATAAAGAGAGAACAGTTCCGTATTGTTCCGCGTGCTCAGCTTGTACCCAAAGTCATGGCATTTATGAAATTCCAAACACTGGCCCGATTTACGCAATCTGGCAGCTCTCCGTGTTGTTTTATTCCTGTTAACACTAACTATCAGGACTTGCTATATAAGGCCAAGAGAAGTGCTAACTATATCCTGTAGAGAGAGCAAGTGAGGTGGGAGCAGCAGGGACAGAGGCTCCTGGAACATCTGATCCGTTTCCATCAAGGCCAAAGCGTTATTTGGAGCCGCACGCCCAGCTCTTGGCACGGGCTGCAGGGTGGGAAAGAGCCTGGACTGTAATTGACCTGAGAGTTCCAAAATCCACTCCCAAAAAAACCCACTGCTTTCCTCCCTCGTGGTTTCTGAGTTTAACCTCTCCTCCCTGCTCAGGGGAGAGAAATAAACAGTTTATGCAATAAAAAAAACTTGAGCAAAAGGTCTCTCTTGCAATGAACCACTGAGCACAGAATGGTTGGAGCTGCAGAGCACCAGCTGCCCCAGAAATGTGACACTGGTTCCCTGCTACTCCTGCCCCAGCAGCCTTAATATCAGGTACCAGGGTCCTGCATAAACCATGAATAATTGACTGATATCCAGTGCCAAGCGTGTGCACACACGTGTACTCACCTGTCACAGCTGAGCAAGTGTTTCAACTGCAAAAGCAAAACTTTGTCAAGCCAACCAGTCTAACTCTGGTTTCACAGGATTCTTTCGCCCTCCCAGCATTGCCTGCGAATTTTAACCACTTCCATTTAGTGCTGAAGAAACTCTTCAGTCTGAGGACCAAAAATCCATGCTGGAAAGGAACAATAAAGCAAAGCACCCCAATAATGAGGCTCTGAAACACAAGGAGGATGTTTGGATGTGAAGAGGAAATTGCTTGCCTTGCAGACAGCAGCTCTGGGAAGGCAAGGCAAAAGAACTCTCCCTTCCGTGAGCAAAATAATGAATTCTACTTTAAATAAAAGCAGCCTGTCAGCAGCAGCAGTAGCGAGCCCAACTCCTTCCCCCAGCACCTTTCCAGCATCAAGCCTGACCAGGGGATTTTCAAACACCAACATCCATCCGTTTTTGTGGTCTGCCCTCACACCAGAAATGGGCAGGAAAGGGCTGAAGTAGTCCTTTGCCTTTGTGTGGGGGTCCCAGGCACCCTGTGCCCGACGTCCCTCACACAGGCACGGGAGGGCTGGGAGCAGCCAGAGCCCAGCCAGGGCAGCACCACAGCCCTCACTGCTCACTGGGATCTAGTGATGTGAGGGATTATCTCATCCTGGATCCTATGAGTTAGAGATTCCAGGACAGTGAAGTAGTTGTTGACTCTTTTGCACGGGCACATGAAACCACCAGTTCTGTGACTGGAGCTGCCAAGGGAGAGGCAGGTCCCAGCACTGGCTGGGTGGGGTGGTCAGCAGCAGCACCCCACAGATAACAAGGTCAGACTGGACTCAGTTACTTTGCATAAAGCTCTGATGCTGCAACACTGGAAAGAAACCTCAGAGATAGATGTGCTGCAGCCATTGGACAGACTGGCACTAATGCAAAGCCACTGACTGGTGAGAAGGACAGCAACGAAGGGACAGTCACCTAAACCTGTGGGGAGCAAAAAGCTTTTGCAGTCTTTCTTCCAAACCTTTTCCCTTCCTTGGAAACTAATTCTTCTATGCCCCAGGTTAACCTTTACTGACATTTCTGCAGAAGGTAGAGAGGGGGCTGGCAAAAGTCTGTGCCACGTGCTGGAACACTTGAGTCCAGCCAGAACAAAGTGCTCCAAATCCAGCTCCAGAGCCTCACAAAGGGCTCCTGTTGGACAGGAATCACAGCCACCCACTCATCTGCAAGCCAAGGAGGGACTCCAAAATACAGGGCAGCTGCCAGGGAACGAATGGACGGAGTGAGGGCAACAACTTGCTCAGAAGATGTGAGGAATGTCTTGCAGGACACATTTCAGAGCCTGCCCTGAAAGCTGCATACATAAGAACTAATGTAGAAAGTGAAGAGTCATCTCACTGAGATGCACACAGCAGGAACACTGAGGGCTCTCCAGGCCTCAACTTTTAAGGGATCTGGAAGGGTCATCCCCCTCCAGTTACACCTTTTAACTCAGAAAGGGTCCTTATCACAGGCACTTCTGTCAACTCTCTTTGTTGATTTTACACCCCGGCACAGATCATCTGACTGATCCTGGCTTCTTCAGCCACAGCCTGCTGCAGATCTCACCCATAGGAGAGGCTGCTTCCAACCCTTCCTGGGATCAGGAGCCTATTCCTGGCTATTGTCTACTTCCCTGGGAGGATTTAATTAAGAGCTTCCCTGCGAAGCAGCCTGAGGACTTCAGATACAAAGCACTTCTCTAAACACTCCCACTAAGCTGCAACTGCCCTGCCTCGACAGGATTTCTTTCCCTATATATCAACAGCAGGATTTGTCTCATGCCCTGGATTAGGAGAATGAAGCTGTTACTGCAGCTGCTGTTTCCTCAAGCTCCCCAACCTGAAAACTAGCAAGGGCATACAGCAGCCTCTGACTTGCAAATGGAAAAGGCTCTTCATGCTACATCAGGCCAGAATTTGCCAAGTGAGGAGCAGGCAAATCTCTTTCCCATGGCACAGAAGGCTCGAGGAGGAAGCTGGCAAAAATAACCCTAACCTGCAGCAGAAGTGAACCATGGGCTCATTCCACAGCCTGTACTGCGTGTGGAACCCAGCTGAGGATGGCACACTCCCGTGTTAGTCTCACCGAGCTCAGTCATTCCAGACAGAGTTTATCCACCTGAACTTCTGCTTCCTGGTAATAGTACTTCTCTTCAGAAAAAGTAATGAGACACTGTCCTGTGGAAGTAGCACAGAACAACCTCTACAAGTATCAATCTGTAATAACTATCAGAAGGCACCAAGTCAGTCCTTCCTGCAGCTGGTCACGGCTGACAGCACCTGGGGGTGATTCCTGAGAAGCCAGACACATCAGAACTCAAAAATCTTTTCCACATTCACCTTCCATCAGGTGTCTTTCAAGGCAGCAGGAGTTAAGAGGTCTCCTCCTGGTCACTCTACACACAGTCCTCCACTCTTGACTTATTTTCACGCCCTGTTACAAGGTCTGAGTGCCCTGACTTCACACATGTGACCACACACCAAAGGGGAAGGAAGAGTATTTGGCTTAAACCACTTCTGACACTCTGCCCAAAACACAAGGCCAACTTCTCCCAGTGCTCCAGCATGTGACAGCAAGCTGCTCTAACATACACAAAGGCGACCAGAGCCAGTGGATAATGCCACATTCATCTGCTCGTTGGACACAGGACAACTGGCAGCCAGAGGAACAAAGGCAGCTGTCACAGATGAAAGGCACCATTAAACCCGCGTGCCTGAAATTCAGCATTTCCGCTGCCCTGAAACACCCTTCCAACAGCCACAGGAACCCAACTCCTTATCTCTGACCAAAGCCTCCTCCAGAACTCATCCAGAAGCCCAGACCCTCAGATTGAGGGCCAAGAAGCAGTTCAAAGCCTTCTTTAGCCTATTCCATGTCTTGGGATGGAGCTGCTGCCTTTGATGCTCCAGAACCCTTCTGACCCAGAGGTGGAAAAATTCTCCAACACCCCAATGAAGGCTTCAGTCCCTCCTCCCTCAGCCCTTGTTTAACTCTTTGGCAAAATGACTCTGCTACTCCCTAAATGCATCTTCTCCCCTCCATCAGCCACTGACTGCATTTAAAGAGCAGGCAAGTCCTGGAACATCAGAAAAACTCAACTGCATCCTTGGATTTCTCCCACTACAACAGTGGGTAGAGCTTCACACTTGTTACAAACACAGCAACACTTTCCATGGAGTGCAAACCCAAAGTCACAGCTTTTATCTTTCCAGCTGTAGATCAAAAGACAGGACTCTGCTCTGGATCTGTATAAGGCTAAAGCTTCCTGCAACCTCTCGTGATGACTTCAGGCTAAGAGTTTTGCATCAAGAACATGCAGCTGCATTACTCTGAAGTTTCATTTTAATCTGACACATAATTAGGACACACCTCCTCTCACACTAATCAAGACTGGACACAGCAGCCAGAGGAAGGAGTGGAGCAGTTGGAATAGCTCGTGCTTGAATAACCAGCAACAGCTTCCTGCTGACGAGAGCCTGAAAGCTCTGGCTCAGTGGCTGTCACCCAGGGACTGTTCCTGACCCAGACTGCAAAGCACCAACCTGAAAAGCTCCCAAACTTTGCCTCTGGCAGTGAGGGGACTTTGGCAAGTGCTGGTGGGAACACAATGACCTCTTGTACAACCCTGGGCCAGTCAGGAGAGCAGCAGGACTTGGGCAACGAGAGTTAACGTGCTGCAAGGAGGGAAAACACCTGTAGGTCTGACAGGGCACTCAGTGAGGCATCCCTTGTCCATCCTCAGAATGAGAAGGGATCCAGTCTAAGAGTCCAAATTAAATCCTTCCAAATTCCTGCTCAGGACTTTTGAATAAAGTTGGAAATCTTTTCCCTCTAAACAAATCTTTTTTGTTGTTGTTGTTGAAAGAAAGCCAAAAAAACAACAACGGCCAAACACAAGAGACAAGGTGTTCCCAGATCCTTTATAAAGCACAAAATTCCCTCTGGGGGAGGACAGACTGGTTCAATATACACCTGGCTACCCCGTGGATCTGTGTCACTTCTAGTTGTTGCTCTACACACTTTTATTTTCCTCCTCTCTTAGTTTCCATCTCAAATTAGCTTTAACACAGAGCAGGATGTTGATTTTACAGCAGGATAACAGAAACCTGCAGCACCAGCTGGATGGAGTGCACGGCTCACTGGAACACTCATGTTGGTCATCTCCCCTGGAACAGCCTCCAGCCTCCCACCCTCTGCATTTGCTTGGCTGAGCACAAGATTTGGGTATTTCTGAGTTCACAGATCAGGTCCTCAGAATCTCTCAGCTATCCCCCAGCACAGCTGCCCTTCCTCCACATACACTCTGTACAGGAACACTCAGAGCTCTCCTGTACCAGAGGGAGGATTACCAGGAAACACAACAATCACCCTCCAGCCCCCACCCAGCAGAGACTTTCATTGTTCCAGTTGCCCTCTGCCCTCCGCATTTTCCTGAAGTGCACGGAGTGCTTGAAGTGCTCTGTTCTTTGGATGGTCACTCACCTTTTGTTTTCCTGTCCACTGCAACCGGTTTTTTAGTTTCTGCTGTAAGCAACAGCTCGTATGGGTGTTCCTCTTCCTCAGCTCCACTTCCCCTGCTCTTCCCCCAGGCAGCAGAGGCCTAATGAAGAACAGCACAATGTGGAGCTCTGCAAAGCAATGCTTGGTCCTGGCATAAAGCCCACGGCCTCTATGCCATGGGTTAAGCAAGGAATTAGCAGAGGGAACACCTTCGCAGAGTGTGAGCCAAAATGTAATACCCCCCCCCCTTTTTTTTTAACCCCCTCAACAAACCCGCACCCAAACCCCCTTTAATTTTTAGTATTTCAGGATGCTGATAGCTTTCCAGCACTGACCAACTGACTCAATGTGCAAGAGCTGCAGACAGCCTCGAGGGGGGAAAAGAGCTGAGACCGTTATTCCTGTTCATCCCAACTCAGACTCGCTGTTGCTTTTGGAATTTGCATTGTCATTCAATATTTAGCTGCTGGCCCTATTAGGACAGGGCTGAGAAGAACAAAAGCCCAAATCCCTGCTACCTTCTCAGATCCAGCATTTCTGACCTCAGGATAGACGGCATATTCGGGACAAAAGAGCCCTCAGGCAGCACTGTATGAACTCAGTTTAACTCCAGGATGTGCAGCAGTGACTGTACTTATTTAAATCCCCCAAAGCCTCTAGTTAGAGCTGGTTTGGAACCCTGGCAGGCCCTCCCCGAGCTGCTCTGGAAAGCTACCATCCATGTGCAGGGAGGAGGTTTTGGCACAGGATCCAGACAAGTCTTGCTGCAGACTCTCACATGTTGGCCTACACCAGTGCCAGGCCCTGGATATCCCTGGGTGCCATCCCAGTGCTGATGGGGTTAAACTGGCCTTCCAGGCACCCTGCCAGCACAGTCAGCTGCCTTTCAGCACCATCTCCTGGCCCGATCCTGGCAGACTGATGTAACCCTGCCCCAGGAGCTCAACACGACCTGGTACCCAGCCCTGGCAACAGGGCCTGAAGGGGCTCCAAGAGAGCTGGGGAAGGGCATGGGGTGATAGCAAGTTGTGGCTGCCCCACCCCTGGAGGTGTTCAAGGCCAGGTTGGATGCGGCTTGGAGCAACCTGGTCTAGTGGAAGGGGTCCCTGGCAAGGTGACCATGGCAAGGGGTTGGAACTGTCTGGTCTTTAAGGTCCCTTCCAACCCAAACCATTTTGTGATCCCATGTGTGACTACAGCCAACCCAAAGCCAGAAAACAAATGACCCCTACCTGCTGCCAGGACAGGGAAGAAGAGGTCTGAACAAAACATGCCCCCAGAGAGGGCTCCTACTGCTCAGACTCCTGGACTTCCCACTGCCTCACCAGTAGGTCACACACCACCTCCTCCTTTGCCCCAAAGGGAAAGCACCAGAGCTGCTCCAAGGGCAAATCGGTACCTACCTGACTGCAACCCAGCCAGGAGCTCTGGAAGCTTAGGGAGTCTTGGAGAGACACCCAGGAGTCAGCAGCACAGACAGGATTCCAACATCCATGTGCTGTTCTGCACAAGCCCAGCTGGCTTTTAAAGCGACTTTCTCAATAGGAGGAAATGGGCTGTGTCCAGCACGGGAAGTATTTATTGTACCTGCTCTGAGCAGGAGCTGCCAGGCAGACCTGCTCCCTTCCAGGTGGAGGAGCTCATAATGAGCAAATTAGGGGAAAAATTCTGACCAGATGGTGGCACAAAACCATCAGACCAGAACAGCAGGTAACAGGTTCTCACCCATGATCTTGGAAAAATCCTGCCCAGCAGCAGCCTGTCAGCACAGCAGCAGCCTGGACCTTCAGCCAGGCTCTGGTGCTCTCCTGACACTCCAGTGGATGATGATTCCTGTGCTGTCCTCTTTAAACACACTGAAGGCAGGAGCTCCCCAGCAGCACATAGTTCTGTGGCTCTGTGACCAGGAGCAACAACACCAAATAAAGCTTTCTTCCAATTCAGCTTCCAGTTTCTCAGACATGTTGTTTGTACATATGAATGTTCACTTCTAGCAAAGCCCAAAAATAAGATGCTGTGGGTGAATAACGAGGATGCTCTTTAAGATGTACTTAATCCAAGGCAGAGGACTTTGAAAGGCTTTCTAAAGGGTAACTCATCTCTTCCTCTCTCCTCCCTCCCCAGAGCTGCAGACCAAACTGCTGGAACCACCGTGGCGCCTCGTCCTTGATCTGCACTTCCCTTCCGGAGACGAGCAGTAAACAGCTGGAACCCAAGTTTAATTTGACAACGCAGGCTCTTACTCAACTCCAAACCCAGAAGGTTTCTGGAGATAGTGAAAGGCACCACTCAAGCACCTCCACACAATCAGCTCCTTTGCCTGTTTGTACCAACGTTTTTCCATGATGAAAGTGAAAAGTTTGTTTACACTCATCTGTTTTAACTGATAGTCCCAGCTTGGCAGAGAATAAAAAGACTACTTTGGAAACTCGAGTTTGGCCCAACCCCAGAACATTCAATGACTAACTGTCCTGGCTCCAATGGGAGAGCAGGGCTGGAGGATGGCACATTGGGATGCTGCAGCGAGATGTTTACAGCACTCTGAAGCATATTCCTGTTCACGCCCGCCTGACCCAGAGAGAACATGCACTGAGGTGATAAAAGATAGGCAAGAAAAGCAGAGCAGGCCAGGAGAAGCAATCAAAGAAAAAGGATCAGTCCAAACTACCTCATCAGTACATCCAGAAGGTCGTTTCCAGGCAGCCACACACTGCCTGTACAGTCTATCACCGAACTTGGCCACAAACCAAGATCTCCACGGTGCCATTTGCCAGCAAGATTCCCTTTAATGGATCATGCTTCCAAAGCCATTAATGGCAGGACAACACAGCAGGTGTTTGATAATTAAACATGGCAAGATACCTCTAGCAGGAGCAGTCAGGGCACGTTTCCCTCCCTCGTGTTTATTGTCATAAACAAGTTCTGCTTCCCAATTATGCCATGACCTGATGCCCAGCTCTCCTCTGCCAGAGCCAGGCACAGGACCAGTTATCACCCCCTGCATTCGAACAGCAGTGCAGGGATCAGTCCACAATGTCACAGCCCAGTTCCCCTGTTTATGCCCAGCTTGGAGCTTTACTCTCTCTGAAGTCAGTTGTATTACGGCAGACCATGTTCACTTGTGTCTCATGTGCATTTGACACACTCTAGACAACAGATCCCACCTATGCCTTGTAGAACTCCAGCAGATCAGCACATTCAAAGAAGGCACGTGCTGAAGCAGAGCCTGCTCTGACAGCAGACACAGCACACACTCCACGGCTTTCACATACAACCCACTGCCTTTGGGAAAGCGCAGGAATCCACAGCATTTGGGTTTGCTTTGAAGGTTTTCCTGGGTGTCAGCAGAAGTTGCCAAGACACATTTGTGGTTTCCCACAGCCGTGTCTCCTGGAGAGCCCTCACATCTGAGGTTCACAGGCAGGTGAATAAAGATGAGCAACAGGAAGCCCAGGAGCAACAACACGGAATGTGAGAGCTTTAGTTCCATCAGAAAGCAGCTCACGTGCAGAAGGCAGCTTTAAGATGTGCTGGGCCAGATCCTCAGCTGAATTCAAGTCCCTGATCCCTGCTCATGTCAGTGGGACCCACAAGCCCACGCAGCTCCTCCACAGCTGGGAGCTCAGAGGAAGCAGGAACTCTTGGTGTCTCTGCAGTTCAGTCCAAGTGAAGATGCACGTGGTGGGATCTGTACAAGTGGGCAATGGTCCACATTGCAATGTGATTCAGAAAAGCCTCCTCCTAAGGGAATTCTCAGCCAAGAATAGGAAAGTAAGGCTGAAGGTCAACACTGAGGTGTCCTGGAAGAACCGGACAAAGGAAGTTCCCATGGCAAGGGACAGCAGCAATGCTGAGTGAGGGAATGCTTCACATTCACAGCCCAACTGGCACAGGAGGTAAGAGCATCCTTGGCTCCTCCCAAATTATTAAAACTTTAAACCACTCTCCCATAAAACACTCCAGATCAAGCCCCACATACCTCAGAGGGCGTACTGTGACCTATCTTCTTCTCCACATGCTGCTCCTCCTCCTCATCAGGTGGGGGCTTGGCCGGCGGCGGGGGCCGTTCTCTCTGAGGGTTAGACAAGCACTGTCAGCTGTGCTGGTACAGCTCGGCCCTTCTGCTCCACCAGCCCTAAATCCCCACTGCTGTGGATGCAGCAAGGACCTCCCCACGTTATCTGGATGCAGGAGTAGTTCAGCCCTGACAGCACAGAGCTGGGCAAAGGCTGCTGCCTTTCCTCCACCTCTCCTGCAGACACTGATCTGGGCAGAGCTCCTCCTGTTCACACAGGTCTCACTCCACACCTGGACAAGCATCTCCACAGCACTGCACAAGAGAGTCAGGAATGGGGAGAAAAGGAAGACTCGTGGCTTGTGTCTTAGTGAAACAGTAACACGAATAAGTGATGCCAGAGGCACCTTTTAAGGTAGAAAACTAGGGATCAACAGACAGTGCTGCACCAAACTCCTCCAATATCCAGGGATTGCCAGTGGGCAGCTGGAGCTGCTGCCCTGTCCGATGCAGAGCATATCCCCAGGCCACCTCCTGCTCAGCCACAGCTCCATCTAATGGCAAAGGGAAGCAGCACTGCTCAAACAGTAAGTCTGGGGAGAAACTCCAGCGAGCTCCTGGAGCATATCCCTCTTCCTGCTCTGTCCTCACTGCAGTTCAGCCTCTCCTTTATCTGTAACAGAGCTGAGCTTATTTCACACCAGACACAGTTAGTACAAGACAGTGACAAGATTTGGTCAGTAACAGGACAACGCACCTGCTACTGCACACCTGAGTGAGACCTGGCTGAAATGTCCATCTGCTAAAGCTTTTGTCCCATTTCTATTCTATTTGCTCTCAGCACAGGCCAAAGGCTGCACCTCATTGCAGAGAGGGAAACCATGGCTACTGTGCCCCCAGCAGTTAAACTGTTCATTGCTGCTCTGCCTTTTGCCCAAAAATGCCTCCATGGAGCAGGCTTTGGAAAACCAATCAGAACACAGACCCTGAAGCTGACCCAGCACTGCAGGGCCCATGTCCCATCTGCCCCACAGCAGCCTTCCCGCTGTTAGATTGCTAACAGGGCAGCAGATGCAGCTGACAGAAGGTGAGGAAGACTTCTCTGGGGACAGTTCCAGGAGCCTTGTGTTGCCCTGTGAAGCTGGGAATACCCTCTTCAGATCTGTGCAAGTAATGCACAAGAAACCCTTCCACTGCCAACTAGTCTCCAATAGGATATTCTTAATTTCCCAAAAGCCTTTGCTTGGGCAAAGCAGAGAGCAAGACAGACAAGAAAATGCTCCAAACAGGTTTCCATAACTTTCTTCTGGACAAGAAGTCAGCCCTTCTGCAATCTCCTGACAGACCAAGATTCACTGGCACCAGTACCCAACTGCTAGAAAACAGAAGAATGCACCACGAGGTGAAACTCCGGCACAGAGATGCAGCTGTTGTAGGCAATACATGAGGTTATTCCCTGTGAACAGGCCAGGGAAGAAGGAGAGGTACCTGTCTGCTTTAATCAGTGTCAGGGAAGGGTTTCAAGATCTCCTCAAGCTGAGGGATTGGCAAAATTGCTGCAAAACCTGACACTGGAGGTCAGTCCCCTGTGCCCAGGGGCAAGCAGGGCTGAGCACACACAGCTACGTACAGGCCTGACCGCGGCTGCTTTGGGGCCGGTCGGTTCAGCTTCCTTGTTCCCAGACTCCCGGTCGGACGATCTCCCACTGGCCAGGCTGTCCAGGGAGTGGCAGGACGTCGCGTTGTACAACGCTTCATACGGGCTCTCCTCTTCGGGGTTCGCATCAAAATTGATGATCAGCTCTGTCACGGCTTTGTCCACGTCTCCTGGGGGAGGAAGAGGGACACAGGCTCATCACCGGGGCTCCCGCCCCTGGTGTCAGCACTTGCAGGGACAGGAGAGCTGCTGGTGCCCACCCTGAGACGTCCGGCCCGTGGGATCGGCGGCTGGAGTGAGCGGGGCCGGAGCAGACTTCTCTGCAGCTTTGGCACTTTTCTTCCCAACGGTGTAATCTGGAATGGGTGAGGCACAGGGTCAGCTCACGTCAGTCTGGTTTTCTGTCCCCTTCAGCACATGGCACTTCCTCCCTCGCGCATGGAAGGCCAACTGTCAGCTTATTAAGTTTCCAAAAAATAACCAAAGCACATTATTAAACCTTGCAGCTCAGATCCCAAAATAGAAGCAGGCGGCCTCTTTAATCACAGGCACAAGGGTACAGATGGGCCTTTGAACTTTTAGAGTCTTTAATCAGAAAGCTGCAAAGCTGCTGCACGGACACAGCGTCACAGCACGGATCGGTGTTGTAGGCACAAGCTCCCTCACTGAACAGAGTCATAAGACAGAGAAACCAATTACAGCTGCAGCCCCCCTACCACAGGTAAAGCCAGAAGCAATCAGCTGATGTGAGTAATGTCCAACAGCACCTCCCTTCTGGGGCAAACTGAGAGCCTTTACCTGCAAGACCCTCAGTTTTAAAGCCCATCTTTGTCCTCAGTTTTAGAATAGACCTAAAACCTACCAGCCTCACAGGCAAAGCTTAGTTAAAAGTCTGCAAAGTGCTTTGAACCTGCAAAGCTCCCAAATGCTCAGCATGAATAACGCACCCCAGCTCCAAATGCTTCTGATCCTCCCCACAGCTGAGAGGAAATGCAGACAGTGTAATTACAAAGTATGAATTTAGCCAAGATGTCACATTTCATTCCTGAACTTGGACAGACACAATGGGCCAAGTTCCTTTATAAGCCACAAGTAATCAAGGCCTTTTCTGTAAATCTCATCTGCAAACTCCACGCCCAAGCTTCACAGCGAGGCGAGAAGCAGGATGTGCAATCTGTGGATGACTATTTGCCTACACAGACACATAAAGGGGAGTTACACCAAAACCATTTCTAAAGCTGTTACTTTGCATTCTGCAAGCAGATTTAGGATATCCTTAGTTTCAATTAACTTCTAAAGCGAGTTGAACAAAGCTCAATTAAGCCCGTTTGCACTGTAAAAGTCATGCCACACTCCTTCAGCAAAAGGCTAATCCCTCAAAGTCCCCCCCAAGTCCTCCACCAAACATTTGGTCTGGAGAAGTTCACCCCAGTGTTCAAGCATCGTTCCTTCCAACACAGCCTGAAGCTGCTTTGCTTTCGGCAGTTTCCAGGTCTAGAGAGGCACATCCTGTACCTGTCCTGGCACAGTCAGCACCCCGAGCTCTCCTCTCCTTCCTACAGGCAGAGCTGCATCACCCACCTTCAATCAGAGCTGCTATGTGCTGGCTTTTCTGGGAAGGAAGCTCCCTCACGATGTCCAGAGCGGTCAGGCCTCTGTTATCCTTTATGTTCACATCAATACCTGTGGCAACAGGGTAGAAAGAGCAAAAGCAAGAATACTGTCTAACTTCGTGCAAGTTCATGGCTTTCATCATCACATTTGTGATCATCACTGAGGGGAGCTAAAAAACGCTCTAGAGGCAAATCTAAAACCAAATGCTGAGAGTCAACCTCTCTTATAACCTGCTCCGAAGAGCTCTGACAGCTGGATGGAGAAACCTGCTGCACTAGAACGGGATTTCTTCAAGCTCTGGATGAAGGGATCGCCACATTAGTGCTTCAAAGGGGGAACATTCTCTCACCTGCAGCCAGCAATATTTGTACCACATCTGTCTTGCCAAACAAAGCAGCTTCGTGCAAAGCACTGCCTTTCTCAGTCTGCAAATTAAATGGAAACATAGCATGAAGCCAGACAGCAGGGAATGGTGAGGGAGGCATGGCTGAGAGGGTTATGGAAGCAATAAATACATGGCGTTGTACACACAGTGTGGGCAGCACTACCTACAGCTGAGGACAGGACTGTCAGAGTTATTACAATGCTGAGGATGTGGGGTGGAAGATGCGGATGGTCCCGTCAGATGTGTGGGCCCAGGTGAGAGACTAACAAAGGCCTTTCTACAGCTTGGCAAGAGGTCATGTCCTGACAAGGAAAGACAAGACCCACCACAAGCCATTGCTGTGAAAACAGCACATTCACCAGTTTCACAAGTGGCTTGATAGGAAGAGACATTTGCCTCAAACATTACCAAGAGCTCCCAGCACTGCAGGGCAGAACAGCTTCAGCAAAAGGACATTTCTCTGCCTCGCTCTGTGTCGGGGCTCTGCCCGGCCCCTGAGCAGGCGTGAGAGACATGCACAGCACCCGAGTCCCTCTGGGCAGCCTCCCCGAGCAACCCAGAGCTGTGCAGACAGCCCAGCGGAACACAAAGCTCTCCACATCTTCCATGAGCGTTCCCTCTGGGAGGAGGGGTGGGGGGAGCTCTCCCTATCATTCCCTGACCCCAGCAATCAGCCCACCCCACAGACAGACACAGATACCTGGTAGTTGCTGTCCATGCCGGCATCCAGGAGGACGTGGACCACGGCTTTGTGACCGTTCCTGGCTGCCAAGTGCAGGGGAGTGTGTTTCTTAGTGTTGCAGCTTAAAAGGTTTGGGTGGGCGTTCAAGAGCATCTTGACAACCTCCAGCCTCCCGTAGAGCGCGGCCAGGTCCAGGGGGGTCTCAAACTTGTTGTTGCGCATGGTGGGGTCGGTGAGCTCCTCCAGCAGCACCTTCACCACCTCGGTGTGGCCGTGCTGGGCTGCGCAGTGCAGCGCCGTCTCATTGTCGTTGTTCTGGGGGTCACAAACAGCAGCACATCGGGGGGGGGCAGCGGCAGCTCCACACCTCGCTCCAACATTGAAGTTTAAATGCAAAAACAAGACACAATAGCAGTGGGGAAGCAGAGAGCCCTGCCTGAATCAGCCTGGAGAAATGTCTCACCATCTACCTGGCCATTTACCAAGCACAGACATCCCCTCACGAGCTCATCAGCCTGCCCACCCAGCCACAGCTTCAGGAACATCCAGAACAATGGGCTAAAGCTGTGGGAAAGAGGGGCTACAGTTGGACCAGCCTCCTCTCCAAGCAGTAGGGTCAGAATCCAGGGGCCATGCAACAGTTTAAGGGGTGTTGAGCTCTATTAGAATTCCCATTAATTCATCTGAGGAAAGCTGTCTGGTATCTGTTGGTAGTATCCCATGCTCCAGGGTGCCACAAAAATAAAAGGCTGAATATATTGCAGGCAACCTGCTGTGTGAATTCTATCTGCTGGAGATTCATCGTCATAGTTTTAGATTTAAACTTCAATTGTTTCAAATTCTACTTATCCTGATTATAACAGTCATTCCACCTCTGCAATTCTGGCTGTTTAGAGACAGGGTGCATCCAGTTCCATTTCCATGCAGTTTGTGAGCCAGAGAGGCATGCAGTTCCATCACCCCAGGAACAAGCCAGGGCTCAGATCAGCTGAGGGAAGCGATGTTCCAGCGACAAGGCAGCACCTCCAGGCTGGAAGCCAGACCCAACCAGTGCGTGCAGCAGCAGCTGGGCTAAGAACCAGCAATGCAAAGCCCAAAGACAAGCAGTGCAACACACTGCACATGCAGGTGGCAAAAAAGGAACACGGCCAGAGCCTCTTCTCAAATTAAATTCCCCTCAAGTTTCTAGTTTTACTACTGTGTGTTATCCACAGAGGACTGTGGTTTAATCACTTTGGAAACAACTATCTGACAATTTGACCCTAAAACGTTTAGTACAAACTGTTACACACTTCAACTTCAGCTGAGAGAATGCTGGTTGAATTTGTCGTTCTAAGAACAGTCCCATTAAAATGAACAGAACATGCTTGTCCTGCTGCAGGGCAGCAGCACCACTTCAGAAGGGAACTGGATCCCTGCCTTCCTGCTGTGGGAGCACACACAGACCTTTGGACACAGCTCGGGCAGTAATTGGCACCACGGCACGAACTCGCACGGCTGCACGAGCACTTGGGTCCTGTCAAGCTGTCTGGTCACTCTCAGGCTCACAGGAGTCCTGCAACCCTCCACTTATTTACATCTGGCTTTTGCATCACTTCTCAGCCACAGGCAAAGCATGAGGGAAACAGGAGCTGGGGAGAGACTCGGGCAGCTGCAGCTTGTATGGAAGCAAAGCGAAGGAGGCAGGAGCAGCGCCAGCCACATGCAAAGGGGGGCAAAGCATTGCTGCAGGCACAGAAGGTCCAAGTCAAACAGGCAGGTCCCCTATCCTGGGGGGAGGCACAGACACGTGGACAGAGGTCACTGCAGGATACAGAAGCGTGCACATAAAATATACAAGTGGAGTGAGAAGGGACAGAGCAGAGAACATCAGGGCTCACACCTGTCCGTCAGTTCACACTGCTGCTCTCGGGCACTTACAGGGTTGGCAAATCCCATTATTGACATTTCACAGGGTCGGGAGAGCAGGGATCAGGGAGCCCATGACAGTCAGGCCCAGCCCTCAGCCTGCCCCATGGCATGAGGGGCTCTGGCTGCCAGGCTTAGCAGAAAGAGTGGATGACCACAGCCCCTCTGAGCATGGGGTTCCTGCCCCAGAGCCGGGGGTCACATGCTGCTCATGCCATGCCTGCCTTGGCTACTGGAGATTGCCTCAGCTAGGACTGTCCCCCTCTCCTCCCTCCTCAGTACAAGGACCGTATCCATCCGAGGGGCTTTAAAGCATGCAGCAGCTCCAAACACCTGCCTGAGGGCTCAGAAATGGGAACACATCCTTAATAACATAATTGTTGGAGACTTCCCTTATCTTCACTGCAATTGAGTTCAATTTTCCCTAAGCAGGTCGGGGCTCTGATGCTCAAGGTGAAGTCCCCAGACTTTCCTCCTGCAGTGGAGATCATTACAGCAGGTCTCTCCCTGTCTCAGACTGTGCACTGGAAACTTCCACTATTGCCCAAGTCTTCATTGACCCCATTTTGGGAGAGCTTTGAGCAGCCAAAAGTACTAGAGCCCTTCTAGGCAAGGGAGTTTGCTCCCTTCTCACATCACCTCTCCAGGCACAAACCAGAGTGGAGCCTGAGCAGCGAGGAGGAGCACTCAGACGTACAGATTTATCGGAGTTGGAAAAGGAAAATTCCATTCCAGCAGCCAGAAGGCACATGGCTTCAAATTTCAGAACTACTTAGAAAAAGAGAGCACTCGGGAGGGCCCAGGGGCTGCATTCCTGCAGGAATCCTCACATCCCCCAGCTCATGGCCAGGGGAGACGAGCTGGGCACGCACGATACCCTCCTGCAGATCACAAACGGGACACAAGCAGGAATGGCTTTGCTTCCATATGGCCTCCACCACAGTTTCCAAGCCCTGGTAAGGAGATACCACTCACCACACACAGCCCTGCTGCTCCTCCTCACGTGCTAAAATGGATATCCAGAGCCCCTTAAAGAGCATCTGTCCATGCATCTGTCCTGCAACCCCCATCCTGCATCCCCTGCTTCCAACACACAGTGAGAAGCTCCGTCTGAGCAAAGGGAGACTTGGTCAAATAAGGGAAAGCTTTCTGACCTGCAAAGATCTGAAGGGTCAGATAAACTGCCAGAGTCCACAGAGCTGCCCCTCTCCAAGTTTTCCGAGAAGCTGCTGAGCAAACACTTACCAGGAAATGGTTTAGGGAGACTTCATCCTGCCCAGGGCTGGGGAAAGTGGCTGCACGACCCTTTGGTCCCACCCAAGGTACTTCTAAGGTTGCTTTGTAGGATTTTTGGTGGTGTCTGTGTGTCCAACTGAGTCCTGCCCTAATGACAACCTGCTGTTTGGCTGCTCTGGTGCACTGGGAAAACACCAAGGTCTGTGTGACAGGTATGACTCCACACACTCTTCCCCTGGTCAGGAACTGGTGAAAGCTGGTCAGATGAACCCAATGACTGTGTGTAAATCGTCTGTCTCTCCTTAAAACCAAAGCAAAGGTTGCCAAAATCTAGAGAGCACCTCAGCCACTGTGAACACTGAACCAAGGCTTTAAATAATGCACTTCTCCACAGTATAAAACCCAAATTAGAATACTTTGTAAACAAAAACCTATAGGAAAGGGATCTCACTGGATATTCTCCCTTTACATTCCTTCTTCATTCAACATCCCAGTGCTGGAGAGTGTAAGATTTTACTTGGTCATATTGACAATGTTTCTGGAAGCTTCTTTCAGGCAACTGAACTGCTTAACTATGATGTTTCCACAGAAGACATTGTTGGTGCAAAATTCCCTCTGGATTTTTGTAAAAATCCCCAATTCAGATAAGCTTTATGGGAACATGTTTGGGTTCAGAGGATGGGCACTGGGTACTGCCTGAAACAGAGCTCTACAAAACCACATCTAACTCCCAGCAAGTGCAGGAACTCTGGCTATGAGTTTCTAAGGTCCTGCAATCAAACAGAAGGAAAGAAGACTCCGAGAGACAGAAATCTGCCATGTATGGCTTGATCCAAAATAAGTGGCTGGAAGCAGCTGTGGTACAACGGCTCATGGCAGAGGTGTCCCAGGACAGGGGAGCAAGCAGAGTGTTTGCCATCCCTGCCTTGCAGCTTCACTAGAAATAAAACTGAAAAAGGGTGTCTGAGAAAACACCACCAGGAACTTGATTTGTTTTCTCAACAGCTCAGCCTCAGCACATCACACCAGCCAATGTTGTGCCTTTTGTAGCTCAACAACTAAAAGCAAGAGAGAAGTAAAACAGTCCAGAAGACAGGAACAGGAAACCAGGGCTGAAGGGTCAGACAACACCACAGACTGAACATCAAAATAGAGAGACTGACGCAATAAGCAGGACATGGAGGACTTGGGAAGGGAGGCAGGAATGTCACTGCCTTCCCTTCTCCCCACCACCACCACAGGAATTAACTGTCCATTCAAATAACACACACAGCATTATGCATTTGGTAGGAGAAAAGGCATAAAAATTCACTCCAAACAGCCCACAGAGAAAATGCATCCATGGTTAAGCAGGGAAAAAATTCCTTCTCTTTGCATTTATCAGCAACATCAGCACATGAAACAAAACCTAAAACATTCAATTGAAGGAGCATTACCTTTGGGAAGTCATCCAGCCCAATCAAGCAAACTGACCATCACCACGAGTCCTACAAGGCTAAGCAAGGAAGGAGCCCCCGGGAAAGTAAGGAAAAGCTTCCCTTTAATTATGTTTCTATAACTGCTTTGAAGAGAGAAACCCACAGTAAATAAATGGTCCCATTTTCCTTCTCCCCCAAGCAGCTGCGAAGTGAACAGGTATTATTGCACCTGGAACCACACGAGTGCAGCTTGGAGTGATGATGCAGTGAAATGCTGACAGCAAAGTACACACCTTGGCATTGATATATGGGTCAAAGGGGCCGTACTTTTTGAGTTCTTTGATCTCAAGAGCATTCTACAAAAAGGAAGAGGAAAAAGAAAAAAATGTGATAATGAAATGGGTGAGATACAGCAACAAAGCAATGGGTGACTCCAAGGGGTGGAACACCAGAACACAGCATCTTGTTCCAGTCAGAGCCATGACCAGCAAAAGCCATTCCAGCTGGGATTGCTGTAACCTGGACCCCTGTGCAGTGCATGGACAAGGCTCCAGGCACAGGTAGCACAGGCTCCTCAGCTGACTTCTCTTATTTAACAAGGTTCCTACTAAACAAACATTAATGAAACATTTCTGCAAGGATCACACTAAGCTTTGGATCTTTTGCAAAGGTATCCCCTCTGTCTGCCCTACTCAGAGCACAACATTCACACTCAGGGCCCTCTCAAAATTATTATCAGATTGATTGTGAAAGGCTACCTGAACTCAAACCTATGTAACCAGATTGAGAGTCTGCAGCTGTGCCTGGAGACATGATTAACCACAGCCCCAAATTGGAAAACTATCACCAGAGACATTAAAACACACATTCCTCATTATTCCTGCCTGACTGAGGAGTGTAGGAAATCAGATTTTTCATTCCTGCTGTTTTAGCAGCATTTAGCCCTGGGGCAGCCTGGTGCATCAAGCTACCTGTCCTAGGAAACTTCAGTGTGGCACTTGAGTCCCCACAAAGTGCAGCTGGAAGCAGGACTGGGACTCTTAAACCTGACTATGAAGGGAGTTTGCTCCTCAGCTTCTGAAAAAGTGCACATGACAGAGCAAAGAAACAGCAGGGACTCCCTGTTCCCAGCTGCTCATCCTGACTGTGACAATTTGCTGAACTCGAGCCAGGGGGGTCTGACCTACCTGGGAATTACCTTCGGAATGAATGGTCAGCTTTAGCCTTGTGCTACTAAGGCAGGCAAACCTATTTTGGTTTACTCCTCTCCTCCTGATGAACACCTGAGGGGGTTGGGACCTGATTCACAGGGACATCAGATGTTCCTGCCTTAGGGACAGGACAACCATGGCCCATTGCATCTTCAAGCACCTGATTTAGGCCTGTGACTGAGTGTGTGCCAGGCTCACCCAGTGACAAGTTCAGTGACCCTGCTCAGCAGGCCTCAGAAAATGAGTCCCCTTAAACAAAATTCTGAAACAAGAGAAGTATTTGGGTCTTCCAGCAGTAGCATTCCAGAGGTTCTCTGGAACTGTAAGGTCCCTCTGATGTGCACAGGACAGTTAGAGGGGAGCCAGTCCTCTGGAGGGGACACAGCTGTCTCATACCCCTCATTCCCTCTGTACCCCAGACCAAAACTGTCAGCTTGACAAATGGAAGAAATCCAAGAGGCTTTTTTTCTTGCCTGATTGAGAAAACAGTTCTCTAAGATTAAGCTAGGGATTTATCTGGGGGCAAGTAGGGTTAAAATTATCATAGAAATTACAAATTAGTGAACTGGAGCAAGTGCCAGAGACAAGCCAGGAGAGCAGCTAAGAGAGCACGGCCAAACAGAGACCAAACAAAGCTGCCTTGATTAGTTCCCAAAGGAGGGAGCCAATGGATCTTCTGCAGACCTAGAAACCTGCTCAGCTATCCAGCAACTGAAAGGAGAACTGTGGGTTAGTTTTAGAAGCCCAGAAGCAGGAGAACACTTCCTAGTGTTGAGAAGTTCTCATATTTATGTGTCTCTATATAAAACTTAAATACCTTTCTCATCCTACCACTAACTCAGAACTAAAGGTATTGCTTTAGGTAGTGCCCCTCTTATCCCACCAGCAAACAGGACCTTATAACCATTGCTGCTGGTTTGGGAAGGGTCAGGAGTCAGCTGAAGGAGTCTCTCTCCACGCCAGGTCAGTGATTCAATGGTACATCAGAGAAAACCAGGCAGACCTGCTCATTCACTTTGGTGTGTGAAGGGCCTTGGTGGATGAGGAGCTTCACTATGTCAGCATCTCCCTTCCAGGCTGCCAGGTGCAGGGGGTAGCAGCCCTTACAGTCTGCCACATTGGTGAGGGCGTCGTTCCTCAGCAGAACTTCCACAACATCCCTGCAAGAGAAGGGAACTTGAGTCTAAGACACTCAGTCCTTGTTTCACAGCTTACATTCTGCAGTAAGTATTGCACAAAAAGTTAGTCTGAACAGAATATCTCAGAGATCCTCCTGAAATGTGATTTTAATGTGTTCCTATTAAATGCCACCCAAGAAAATTAAAAAAAAAGGAAATAAATATTGATGAGATGCACTCAGAAAAGATCCATGTTGCCTCCATACTAATGGAGCTGAAGAGGGGCTGAAGTCAGCCACAAGCCTCTGCTGCAAAGCGAATTGCATCAGCACAATGAAGGTGATTAAAGATTTTAACTCTATTCCATTTCTCAATACCTTAAGTAGGAATGAATAACATGAGATCTACCACAGGAAGACTGGAGTTACTTCAAAAAGTGATGTGCACAAAAGGCAACCCTAAGTGGTGGAGGCCCAGTTCACCCTGGACACCAGAGAGTCTGCAGGGACTGTCACAGGGAGCCCCTTTCACATGGTGCTACAGCTTATCCAAATTGCTTTAAATAAAAGGGTGGGTGGTTGAAAACCTCAATGTTTTGCCAAATATTTCAAGATGTAAGCTCACACTGTGCAGCAGCCAAAGCAGTGACATTCTCCATTTGCCCTGAAGATGGAGTAGTGCTGCAGCACCGGTGCTCACCAGTGTCATGGGAGTGACAAGCCTCGGCTAGTGAGCGAACAGCACAGAACCATGGCCTGGAAAGCACAAAATATCCATCCCCTGTGACCAAAGGCATCGGAACAGGACTCACTTATGGCCATTCAGAGCAGCGTGGTGCAGCGGGGTGTATCCAGTGCTGTCAACGCAGTTCACATTGGGCCCTCTCCAGATGCTGCAGGACAGAAAACGGACAGGGAAACACTTAGGCAACACCAAACAGGGACAGGGCAAGGACAGGGTCAGCAGAGCTCTCACACCACAGTGGGTATCTGAACAGCTGTGGTCAGCAGCAGTCACATGGAGCACAGAGTCGAGCTGAGGGCTCAGTGCCACAGCACACACCAGCACAGGGACTCACTCCCCTGCTTTACCAGACCCTCCTGGTTTCCAGTCAGAGCTCCCACTCCCACACATCCTTCAGCCATACTTGTTCTTGCCAAAAAGCATCTTCAGAGGAACATGTGTCTCTTAGGGCGAACCACAGGAGACCACAAACCATCGATGCACTGCTAATTCACACCCTGCTGAAGAATTCCAATGGCTCTGGGAAACCCACTTCCCTCCCTGGCAAGAGTCACAAGAGGGAAGTGTAAGTCAAAGACTGTGGGATACAAAGCCTGCTCTTGGTCATCAGTGTTGACTCCACACTGACTTCTCACTGTCCCAAAATCACTTCCATCTGTCAGCTGTTGGCAGTCTGTACAAAAGAGTAGGTGGTCTCCCAGCACTTCTGAGAGCATTAACTTCCCTTCCTTCTTCAGTAGTCAAGCACTACGGATTTAAGAATTAACCCTGCCAAGGATTACTCTTAACCCCACCCCTGGAAGGTGTCTTGTTCACATCAGTGCACAACAGTGTGAGTGAGGGGTTGGTGCTGCTCCTGACCTTGCTGTGAAAGGAGTGTGGTGTCTGATGCCCCTCATCAGTGGCTCAGAGGCTTTCTGCACTACCCATCATCACTGGGGGGCTGCTAGCCAGGAACACCTCAGTGCCACAGTGGGCAAAAACAGCAGGAAAGGCACCAAACCAGTGGGAATCTTGTGCAGAGTGGAAATTCAGAATGGAATGAAGCAACAGACTCACTCTAGAGCGTGTTCCATGGGAAATGGAAAGGTTGTCCCCATTCCCTCTGAGAGACTCCCGATCCGCAGAGCATTATAAAAGGCTTTGCAGTCCTGAGACAGACATGAGCTCTGCTAGAGGAGAGGCAGCTAAGGGGAACCTTTATCCAAGAGGACAGGCAAGTGAGCCACAAAATCCAATTTGCAGAGGATCAGTGGCTTGTCCCGAGGCATCCTGCACACCATCCTGCGCTCCGGGAGCAAAGGCAATACACCTCCAACCCTGACAACATGGTTTGCAGGACGATGGCTTAAACCACACCCAGAAGGTCAGTGAGGCACCAGAGAGAGTGCAGGAGTGCCCTGCCCCATCCAGCTGGGCAGGCCTGAAGCACAAAGGGGACTGAGTAGTGCTCAGCTTCAGTTTGTTCCTGGCAGTGGGATCTTGCACTGTGGTTGCCCAAATAATTTATTGCTGGATTTAAAGTGGCAATTAATGGTTAGAACTCAAGCCAGAAAGCCTCGTGTGCCATCTGGAGCAGTTCTAACACTGCACCTGTGCTGCCCTTGCTCATCCATAACCTGGGCAGTGCCCGAGTCCTGTGGTTTTACACATTAAAGCAAGCTGTGTTTGGATGCTGAGCTCAAACTACTTCAGGGTGAATACAGGAAAAAACAGCAGCATTTAACACAAGTGCTTCTTTCAGCTGAAATTATGAACCAAGAAAAACCAGGGTCAGTGGTGCAGGGGGCATGAAATGAGCCCTGTGCCCAAAGTGACCTGCCCAGGCGGCAGCAGGGCTGCGGACCGGAGCCAGGACATCCGTCCCCATCGGAGGACATGGGTGTCTCCATGATAAAACACTTCCATAAACTTCCTTAGAAATCTTCAGGTCAATGCTTTAGAGTTAAATGCCAAGTTTACTAAAGGAGCTCAGCGGAGGAGGAAAGCTGGAGCCCACGGGGTAGTTGGCCCAGCAGCGAGCGCTGGGTGCTGCAGAAACAAACTGCCAAGATATAAAGATATTTTTAAAAAAACATCTGCTGTGTCCTCTCCTACCCTTTGACCTTTTATTCCTGCAAATAAAGAAAGCTTTTATCAAACAAAGGTCAAATCACCCAGAAGATCAGACTGGAAGGATCCAAGAGGAGAACTATTTATATTTATATGTGCAGACTATACATCACTCTCTCTCCTCCTCTTCCTCTCCAGCTCTGCCAGGAAGGCCAGAGTTCTCCTAAGGTATGGAAGCAGGGTGCTGTGAGAAGCAGAGGACAAAGCCCAGAACTCCATGTACAGAGTGACTCTGGGCTGTTTCTGATTAAACAGAAACACAGAGGCTAGCACAGGCAGGAGAACACTGTAAATACAGGTCCTCGGTAAAGGTCTGAAGCCAATTTGACCACCACTGCTTTTTTGTTTCTCCCCCAAAATCCCCCCAAACCCCTTCACATCAAAGAGGGGTGTTGTTTTTAACATTACAAACACGACATTCTCAAGGACTACCCAGACCTCACCCCCTTTGCTGCACCAGAGCAGCATCTAATGATGCTCCTGAAGTATCTGCTTAAATCAATTAAAACTGAACGGTGAGGACATAAGAAAAGCTCTGAAAATAGCAAAATCTGCCTCTCTGAAACTATTTCTTACACTCAGTTTTCTCCTGCTCCACGATTCAGCAAGTGTTGTAGCCTTTAAATAAAGCTTCCTGCTTGTAAAAACTGCTGAACAAAGCCCATGCTTTAGGTCACGGTCAAACCCCAAAGTTCCTTTAAACAAGACCATATTTGTCCTCTTGCTTTTCCATTTCTTTCTTCCCAACTGTATAACTTTACTCACAAAATCATCCCAGGCAGGGGGCTAGAGCAAGGCCAAGCCTAGAGAACAACTGGGTGTTTTCAGCTCAAATGATGAACCTTCAGGGCTGGTTTCTGCTCTCACTGATGTGGATTATGGAAGGAGCAGGAGACCTCAGGGACTGGTGCCTGTGCCGAGCAGAGGCCATTGCACCCCGTGTATTTACACACTCCACATCAAAGACAAAAAGCTTGATACTTGGATACAAGACACCAGTGGACACGAGTGGTTTGGCCCAAGGTCACCAGGAAGTTTAAAGCAGCTGAGCACTGGCCCCAGATGTTTGTGGACTTTGCTCAATGCCTTAGAGACAAAGAGAGGGCTGGAGGCAGACTCCCTCAAGTCTATTGCCCAGAGGCCACCACAGCAGGTCATTCACACATCCGAGCTATCCACATCCATTCCTGCACTGAACACAACCCTCACTTGGTATTTCCTGCTTACAGAGGGGAACACAAACAACCAAACACTTTGAGTAAGGCCTCAGTTAGAGAGCTGCTTATGGTTTCCTGAAGGGTGAGGAAGCCACTGCTGTTTCTACCCTGCCAATGGGAAGGGTGCAGCATGGTGGGACTCCCAATGGAGCAGGAACCCAACTCCCTGCTTGCCTCCACCACCAGATATTGCAACAGCCTTTCCAAAAATAAACAGCTGATGCAAGGCTGGAGAAGATTAAAGCAGAGTATTGCTGGGGCAAGGGAGAATGTGGCTGGATCACAAGTAATACTGTCTCAGCCCCTCTTGGCAGGTTTTGGGAAAGCCCATGGAAAGCATCCAGTCAGATTTCAGCTATTGGCTGCAAAGGCAGCCAAAGCTTCCATTTCTGCACTCTTCAACTTCTTGGTCCAGATTTTCATTTACTATAAGAAAAGCAGGTGGATTTTCCTCAAAGGATCACAAGCTCAAATACAAGATGCCAGAATGGATGGGGAAAAACAGAGACCTTAACACAGGCAGGGAATGTGGGAGTGACCCAGCTGACGCTGCACAACACCACAGCCAGCGCAAGACCTACTCCTGAGGTACCCAGCGGTGAAGGCAGAGCCACTGACCAGGGTTACACTGAAAACCCTCAGGTTCAGTCCCACTTTGACTGAAGTCAGAGCCATGCCTGGCCCTCTGCACAGAACCAGACCCCAAGTTCCCACTTTACCAGCTCATTCTGAGTTAAGCAGTTCTGAACAACAATCGCCAACAGCTCCAGCGTCGTTGCCCAACACCCACAGACAGTTCAGCCAGCATAAGGTCAACAGTGCCCTGTGAGAAACCAGCATTTCCACCAGTGGAGACACACCGTGCAGCAACCAATCCTCTGATGGCCAAGTTGTCCCTTTTCCCATGGAATGGAGCAGAGCCACTCCTCATGTGCTGCAGCTGGCCAGGAGCAGGAAGCCTGCATGGGTTTGCAAAGCCACTGCAGCCTGTGAAGGATCAGTTCAGGAGCTGAGAGGCAGAAGGTGATCTCCTCTGTTTCCCTCAGAACCAGCCTGCCATCTCTTACGTCTCATTTCCAGGGGGAGACTGTTCAGGTTGGTGCAGACCTATGACAATCACACATTTGACCCTGGGCTTGCAGCTCACGCTAGAAAGGAACCAGACAGGGTTGGCATCACTAATAGAAACTCGTCCATCCAAGCTAAAATCCCCACTAGGAAGAGGGCAGCCCTAGCCTTACAGATGGCTCCTGGCAGTGGAAATGCATTTATTTAATGTGTGGTGGGGGGTGGCAGTGGGCTCTGTCACCCACATTACACAGTGGGGACAGAAAGGCCAGGTCAGGCGTGCAGGGTTTGCCACAGCAGAGAATCCCTCTGAGCGGGAGCAAAGAAAGAGCTGCAGGACAGGAAAAATCCAGGTCTGCTTTGAGTGCATGTGCTGCCCTTTATTCTTGAAAGCATTATAGGCTCTCTGGAACACACTCCCATTATAGAGCATTCCCTGCTGATGACAGGCCACGGAACAGTCCCACACAACACAGGCTCATCACGAGGCCACAGCCAAACAAGCTTTGCTGGGAGAAGTGTAAAAAGTGTCAGTCATCGAGTCAGGGAAAGCCAAATCTCCAGGGAGGGGTCCAGGAGCTTGGGGCTCTGATGTGTGGAGGAGCATCCCCCTCTCCACACCCTGTCCAAGGGCAGCACGATGGTAGGGGAAGAGCAGGGAAAAAGGGAAGGCAGCCACCCAACATGCAGATGGCAGGTTTGACATGAAGCCCTGAAGCCGCTGAAGCTGCTCTTCAAAGTGGGAAAGTGACCCCTAAGAGAGGACAGATTTGACAACATTTACCAAATGTTGACAAACCTCTCACTGAGGTTTACTGAACAGCAATTTTGCAGCCCATTCTCCTCTTTCGAATCTGACCAGAATGGGGTTTTGAGAAGTAGGAGCAAACAGAATCAAAACATTCGTGCAAAAATTCAACAAACTGAGCGATGTTACAAATGTGATAAACCAGCCTGGAGCTGGCAGTATCCCAGAACTGCAAACAGGAATCAGAGCACTGCTCAGGGAAGCATTCCCTGCTCTCTGTTTGCAGCTCAGCTCTGCTCCCACAGCACTGGAGAAGATGCCACTAATTGCAAGAAAATACAAAAGAACTAGGTGCAGAGAAAATTAGCAGGACACACGTAGATGGTGCAGACTTTCTCTTGGCCTTCCCTCCCTCCATCCAGCACTTGCAGAGAAATGGAAGGAAACTGCCTGGGCAGCCACAAATTCCTGATCAAACCCACCAAGCAGCCGATGCTGCAGCACCGAGCTGGCTACAGCTGGCAACCTTGCACTGGGCTTTCCCTCCCCCGTCTCCTTTGTGAGATGATTTAACAAGCTGCAGGATCCCATGGGACATGTCAGTCAGCCAACAGCAACGGAGCATCGTGTCTGGAGTCGTACATGTCCATCTGCACTGTTCCCTTCTGACAGGCACAAAGCTCTGAGCTTGGAGTAAAAATGTCAGAAACAGAATTTGCCTAGAAAAAAAAAATCACGGCACAGCACGTTCCCTCCCTCACCCATCAGTGCCCCTGCACAAGAATGGATGTGCCAGTGAAGTGTTTTGGGATGGCAGAAAATGTGTCTCTCTGTGCTCTGCACAACAGCCACGTGGGCACTGTCAGACAACACCAATGTGATCAGAACAGCTCAAAGTTACTGTTTGTTTCCCAGAACAGAGATCTGATCCAAAATTTGGGATTTCTAGCAGGAACCTTGCACCTGGAAGGGCGTAGGAAAGGTGACGCTTTATTTTAACACAGACACCCTCTCCCTGGTGCAGGCTCAGACCTGCTCTGTACAGAAACAACAAACCCATGCCCATGTTCTCTCCATCTCAGTGCCAACAGGCTGCTCGAGGTCTGCCCGCTGGGCCACCATGGGCTCCCCTTGGGCCGTGTCACCCCAAACCCATCCAGTCCCTTCAGCCTGGCTGCTGCCCAGCCCTGATGCCTGGAATGCTGAACTGCAGCATGTCTGACCTGTGTGGATGAGAAGCAGGTAAATAGGCCAAGTCAAGCAGAGCCAGAGAAACAGATATTCAGGGACTGAATTGCCCCTTCCCTACAGCAATTAAGAAGCAAATGCAATGATGTTGTACCAACAACTGCATCCAGAGTGCACTTTTGCCTTAGGGAGACTGAAACCAGTGAGACAGAGACTCGCACGACATCCCCTTTCCCTTGTGACATTGCTCAGATCAGTGACACAAGGGCTCTGAATCGGTGCTGGCACCACAGTGCCCCACTGTTCCAACAGGGGCACCACACACATGGGGAGATCCCCACACCTCAGGAGGGACACCCCACGCCTCAGCAGGGACCCCCAGGCACTGGCCTGCACATCACGACAGGCTGTGAAACGCTGCTGCGTTGGAGGAAAAGGAAATGAGGTGCTCTGATACTGAACACCAGAACAATGGGATGGGACACGAGGCCCTCGAGGAAGGGAACACAGGACTGGAGAATTCAGAGCCACAACAAAGCTTCCACTGATGCGTTTTGAGCAGACTTTGCCCTGCCTAGAAGCCCACACCAGCAGCCCAGCAGCTCACCCACATGGCTCCATTTAAGCCTGTATCAAATCCCAGCTCCAGCTTAACCAGGAGTCCCTGAGGGCTAAAGAAAGACACAGCAAGGAGAGATTAACTGGCAACAGTGTGGGACAAAAACAAGGCACAGACATACCACTGACTCCGGAGACATTCCTTCTTGATGAGCTTTTTAATTGGGTATCCAAAGAGCAAGTGACAGGGAAAGGAGAGCAGAGACAGCGAGGGAAGGAGGTAAAACAGAAGTGACCCCACCACAGTGGCTCCAATGGGAGCACAGGGGACACACCTGAGCAGTCAAAGAGCTCTGTGATCACTGTGATCAGCCCCTGCTCCTTCCTGGTATGTGCCACTCAAGCAGGGAAAGCATCGACTTAGACATCAGTTCCTGAAAAAGCTCAGGAAAAGAAAGAAAAGGACAACCTTTTACTGCAGAAGCATCCATGAAATCCAGTCCTGTACAGAACAGGAACAAGAGTGAATGGCCAAGGCAGGAAATTATTCCCAAAGCCTGAGCTAGCTGCCAGAGAGTTGTCATTACTCATCTGCACTATCTGTACAGAGATAAGGCCAGAGTTGAGAACCACAAGAGCTGAGAGGATGAGCCAGGCAGCCAAATGGAGCATACGATGGTCCTGCCCTGCTCCTGCTCTGAGAGCCCTGGGAAGGGCAGGGACTGCTCCCCCAGAGCTGGAAGAGGCAGCTATACCAACCCTTAATGCTGGGAAACAGAACCAGTAATGGAACAGGCAGCACAGAGAGCTGTTCCTACACAACTCACAGTGCACCTGCAGCTTCCAGCAGTGGTTTCACCCACTTGCCAGCTCTGACTTTGCCCATGATGACCAGCCAGTCTCAAACAGGTGTTTTTCTCACCTGGAAAACCTAATTTTCTTTGGGGAACATACACAACATAAAATGTTCCAAAACCCTTAAAATATTTCTGCCCACTTCTCTGCAAGCATAACAGACCCAGTTCTGAGCCTTTTCTCTGTTCAATACTGCCCTCCCAGCTAGGAGCTGCTTTCAGTGGCAGGCCTGGGGAGCGCCCCTGGATCCCTGCACATGGGAGCTTCAAACCTCAGTGGTCACCCAGCCTCTGGAATTGATTCTGTTCCAAAACCAGGTGCTTTGTAATGCCAAATGTGGAGAGGATTTCTCACAGAGTCTCAATTAGGATGAGGCAAAAGTCTCTTCACCCAATTTCCAACCCACTTCAATATTAGATTTGAAAGACCATCTATGATACCTTGCTCCCCCCAGGATCTGCACAATGGCAGCCAATAGCATTAGATAGAAACCTCATGAGATAATATATTTACATAATATTTATGGCACTCACTCTCAGACAGGGTTTTGTTCTTGCATCCTCAGTACATGGCACTACAGACACTTCCTTTGAGCTGGAAAAAGCCTGCAGTTAATTTTTAAATCTAATTTCCCTTTAAAAGAAACCATGTGTTTAAATAACAAGGGAGGAGTGCAAATGTACCTGGGTTTACCAAACCTGAACACCAACTCTAGGTCAACTTCCCTTCAGCTGAATATCTCAAGCTCTTGCAGAGCACCCAGTAAAGCCAGGCACACACTCCTCCTCCTGTAATTCCCTCAACACTCTGCTGTGTTGGGTGTTCACACTGATTTTCACCTGAAATTCTCAGCACCCACAAGGGTGCAGGAGCACAGTCCTTTGGGCAGCAGGACATCACACAGGCCCTCCAGGTTTGGTGTAGAAGAGGGCACGTGCACACACTGCAGCTCTGATGTTGTTGCAAAGGTAGATCACAATCAGCTGTCCTGTCTCTAACTGAGCCTCTCTCCCTCCCCAGCCCCTCAGGCTCTCCTGGTGCTGACAGCCGGCCCAGGTGCACCGACATTTCCAGCGCTGCTTTCCTCCCTCCTGCAGACAGCAGCTGCATTCACTTCTCCAGTCGGTTGCTATAGAAACAAATCAATCCTCAACAGTTTTATTTTTACCAGTTTCTGTGAAATAGGATTTATCTCATTTCCATGACTAAGCTGTACTCCAGAGCAACACTTTGGGATGGCGACAGTGCCAGCTCAGCATCGGGCAGAGCTCGTGCTGCAGTGCCAAGAGGAAATGGCCATCACCCGTGTTCAGAGGCACCTTCTCATCTGGAGGACACTTCACCCTGAAAGGATTCCCACAGCTGGAGCACGACAGCACTCCACACTGCATCCGAGGAGTGGATGGCACAGCTTGGGAAAGGCAGAGGGCTCCCATGGAGTGGAGGTGTTGGCACACGTTCTCTATCTCCAGCCAGCCAGGCAGCCCCTTGGGCACTGCCATGGGAGGGACTCAGCCTCCGGGAACTGCCTTCCTCTTGTCCAGGGTGGCTGCAAGCAGCTTTCCCTCTGCTCTGGGATGCATTTCCTCCCTTCTGTATCCCCTCTACTTTGTGTCCCACCTTCCACCTATGTCTGTGTTCTATCCTGCTTATTTGTCCTTCAGTCTCATCGAAACAATGCATTACCTCACAAAAATCCTCCTGGATGAACACTGTTTCTTGGCTTAGCTGCTCCCAGTGTATCAAAAACTGTTCCAAACATTCAACTCCAGAAAGTTCTGCTCCCTGCCAAATGGTCTTCCACAGCCAGAGGGATGCAGGACCCATGGCACTGAGTTGAGCAGCTCCACTTCACCCACACTCCCTGCTGGGCAGGGAAGGGGACACCCTGCTCCTCCGTGCCCTCACCTGCAGGTTCCTGCCGTTCCCTCCTGCTGGGTCCAGGACCTGTGCAGCCTCAGGAAACAGGAGTTGGTTAGACCTGCCAGTTGCAGTGGTTCCCTGACACAGCCAACCCTGAGGGAGAGGAGTGGGGGAGGCTCCAGCCAGGCCAAGTTGGACCCTTTGCACTGTGAAGTGCCCAAACCCATCTGTCAAACACTCAGCATCCAGCTGAACTCCTGCCTTCAGACCATGGAGTGCTGAGGCTGTGCTCAGATCTGCACTGACACTGCTTCAGTTTTGGGACCACAGACACAAGTGGAGGGAAAGAGGCTGTGGAAACATCAGGATATCCCAGATTTGGTGACATGCACAGCTGTGGTTTTGATCCTGAAGTTCCTACACACAGTTCAATGGCAGGACAAGATGTTGGGGTATACAGATCAAAAAGCTATCAGGGAACCTCACAAACATCCCTTCAGTGCACTCAAGTCTCACAAGCACCTGAGCACAAACCACCTGCTCAATCCTTGGACTGCTAAGGATCCTCCAGCCAGCACTGGAGCCAGGCCTGAGCACAGCATGGGAAATGAGTAAATGCATGCCATGGATGTGTTTCACTGCTCCTCCCACAACAGGGCAAAGCACAAACCTTAAGTGAGCCCTGCAAATGCGCCTGGGAAGGTGTGTAACCTGGCAACTGGAAAAACACCCAGAAGCCCTGTCTGGGCTCTGCTCCTGCCACCACAGGACACTGGGACTGCTAACACACTGCACCCATCAGTGGGCAGCAGCTGCCTTGGTTCCAACATCCTCAGCATCCTCAAAACAATCTGACCCACCTAATATTCCTCATACCACATCTTAGCCCACAGCAACTCCCTCATGGAGTATTTGAGGTGACCTTTACAAGCACATGGATATTTCCAAAACCCAACTGGCACTTCAAAACACTCTCAAAGCAAGCAAAATGTAAGCTGATGTGTTTCTCTCCCTTCAGCTGACACACTGACACTCCCAAGAGAGCGAGTCCCAGAGCACCAGACGACTTGGCACAAGGGTGAAGACTAGGTGCTGCATAAACCCTAAGTCCTGCCCTACAGAGGGGAGCAGCAGCACCCATGGCCTGGGTGAGTGGAGCTGTGAGGTCCCACAGTGGGGAGAGCCCAGTGCTCCTGACCCAGCCCGGAGCACACAAATAAAACCTTCCAGAGCTGCATCCCAGGATCACACAGCCAGTAACTGCAGCCTTTGAATTCTTTAAGAAGTGCTCAGGAATCCCTGCTCGGTGTGCAATTACAGAGGCTCCGTCCTGCGGCGTGTGCTCGGCAGGGTGTGGAGAGGAGACAGCCTGAAGTGGGTGAGAGGCTTAATCACAGCAGCAGGAGAGGGAAAGACCCAGGGCTGCCCTGTTCTGTGGGGACACAGTGGGAGCAGCTCCCTTGTGATGCTGTGAACTATCAGCTGCACCAGAGCAAACACCAAACCCCTCTTTTTTTAAATACAACTCATTCTTCTGACTCCAAACCGCCCCTGAATTGTTGGAAGCGACTTCAAGTGTTTTGCCATCCCACCACATCATTCCCTAAACCAACCAGACCCCTCACAAGCAGCAACTGCTGCAAATGTGCTGGAACATAGGCTGTGGCTTCTGTGGAGCAGCACCCAACCCTTCACACAACAGATGTGCACCCAAACTCCTCATTCCCAGCAGAAGCGTCTCCTTGATACATTCCCAGAGGATTGCATAGCTCATCTGGGGCTCAGCAGCAGCCTCAGTTTCCCCTCCCAGCAACACAGATCCAGGCTTTTCACAGCAATAGTTGAAAATCCAAAGCTTTTTCTGCAGATTTGGCTTTAACACAACCCATCCCTCACTGCTCCTGGCAAAACATCCTGAATGCAGCCTGATAACTCAGCCACAGATTATTTTGTTGTTTCCTGCCTTTAACTTCACAGTGAAGCACTAAAAAATCCCAAAACCAATAAATCCAAATTCTGCAGCCTTGATGCAAAAGTGCCCCTGAAAATCCAAGAACCCTCATGGATTCATGGTGCATTTCTGATTTGTGGACTTGCTGCTGCTCATAAGCCCTAAGCTGCACGTGCATGGAGTGGATTTTCCCTCTGGCTGCTCACTGGTCCTCACGTGGTGCCTTTGCCTGTGCTGTGGTCAGGTCTGGAGCCGGAGCAGCCAAGGGGCTGCATGTGGCCCCCAGCACGTCCCCAGCCCTGCGGAGCCCACGGCACACGGGCGGATCCCTGCGGCTGCTGAGCCTCCCAAACCCTGGCAGCCACCACCTCTTTGTGAGCCCACCATCTGCTCTGGCAAATGCCAGACTCCCATCTCCTCCTCCCACATCCTCCTCATTACCCCACCCCACCGATTCCCACCGGGGTTTGTCCCTCTGCCCAAAATCCTGAGTGTTACACCCTGCACCTTCACCCCTCGGTGAAGGAGGGAGAGACTTCCATTGTCTTTGCAATTACTGCTCCTGTGGCTTATCCCGCTCCATCCTGTCCTGCTTCCTGCTCACCTGCAGCTGTAGGTGATTGCAGTCTGTTTGTGGCTCCACACCCAGCGGGCTGGCTCAGCCTCAGCGCAGCCTGAGCACAGCCTGGACTGTGACAAAGTTCACATTTACCTGATAACAGGCGCAGTGGCAGCTCAGGTGATGTGATAAAACACCGCATTCCAAGGAATTTACTGCCAGGGGAATCGTCTCCCACGTCATGGAGCAGCACTTGCTCTCTTTGGAAGAAAAATAGCCCAAACTGATGAGTGCTAACTCAGAGCAAGCACCAGCTCAGCTACCAGGTGTAACGTGGGAATTACAGGAAATGCCTGGTTTGTATCTCATCCAAAACTGTATCTGTGAGACGCCTGAAATGCTGCAGAACTGCCAGAAAAAGCTGGGACAGGCACTTCAGGACACATGGGCTTTGGGAACAGGTTGTCCAAACAGTGGGACTTAAAAAATAAAATAGGAACTAAATAGCGACATCCAAAGGAACCAAAATCAGGAGGAGGAAGGAACAAGGGAGTTCTGCCAGCCCAGCTGAGCATTTATGACTCTGCACTGGGAATGAGCTCCGGGGGTGGAGGGCAGCTCAGCAGCTCCCATGTTGGGACAGATCCTTACAGACGGAGGAGCCTCGGCAGGAGCAGGGATCAGCCTCAGCAGGAGGGGGCAGCTGCCTGGGGAAGGGAAACCATGGAGCACACAGACCTGACTAAGGGCAGAGCTCTCCCCACAACTGAGGCAGGTAACACCCTACACTAGAAAAGCTCCCATGTCGTAGTGTTGGAAAGGTGAGGTTTCCTCCACCACACACATCCCTAGAATTGACCTGTCCCAGCTGCTCCCTTGGGCCTCTCCTTGCAGGGACACTCAGCAGCTACTTCTCATCCAAACCTCATCACAAGCTCCTCACCTGGGGTCACCTAACCCAAAGCCAAAGCCCAGCAAAGGGTCAGGAGGTGGGAAATAATCCCAAAGCCCTCAGTGGCAGCAGGTGCCACGTGGCTCCCGGAACCACTGCCACAGACACGCACAGAACACCCCAGCACAGGGGACACAGGTGACAGCTGTGACAGGCACTGTCAGACGTGTCTGTGCACAAAGCCACGGCCCCACAGGCGCTGTGTCCCTGGGGAAAGGGCCCCGTGGTGGAGCTGGTGCAGTCACAGTGTGTTTAACCAGACCCTGTGCACTGACCTGAGCCCCCTGCCAGCACATCCACCCCGAGGGGATGCAGCAATTCCCCACCCCATCCAGGGCTCGGAGTGTTTAATGTATCCAAGAAGAAGGACACAGGCTGACCCAGAGGCACATTTATGTTTCAGAGACACAAGCCTGTGCCCCAGGGCAGCTCTCCCAGCCAGGTGTCTGCCCCACACAGGGATCAGGTTATGAGAAAGTGAAAACACATCACATTTGGCCACAACCAGGCCAATCATGTCCCTTTCAAAAGTCAGGGCATGTAGTGACAGTGGCACAAATCTCCTCCCCACGCTCCAGTACAAACCAGTTGCTCAGGGACCAGGAGCAGCATCATTTCCAGCAGAGGCTGAAGTGGCACAAAGCTGCAGCTCCAGAAGCACAGTACTGAGTGATTTCCTCAGGAGACCAGAAAAAAGGGGAGGAGAAAAAAAACTGGCAAAGGTCCAAGAGCTTCAAACCAGCGGGGCTGGGGACACCAAAGCCACTGATAGAGACCCCCAGAGTCGACCCCGACCCCGCAGGGGGTCACAGGGAGGGTGCCCCAGCAGGGCCTGGATACCTCATCCAACACCCACAGACGGTAGCTCTCCCACCGCGGGACCCCGGGCTTGGGCTGCACCCAGAGCCCTCCAGGCGCACCACAGCTCCCCAGTCACACCAGTCTGAGCACCCGCACAGCCACGCTTCGACCCCGGGGCAACAGGCCACCCCTGGCAGCACCATCCCTGGCGGTGCCCACTCCAAATAGACACACAGACAGACAGCCGCCCTCCCCTCCCGGCCCACCGGGGGCACACCAGCCCAGGAGCTCTGCTGCGGCTGCCCCCCCGTCCCCGGTCCCATCGAACCCCGCTGGGTCCCCAGGGCGCACATCCCTCACAACCCTCCGCAATGTCTTATCCAACCCTCGGCCCTCGACTCCCACCTGAGGCGCTTCCGGCTCTGACCCGCCCACCCCCGGGGACA